>OZ010719.1:25405136-25643829 GCA_963932345.1 Ophion ventricosus
TGACGTCGGTTCTCGTTTATAAGTAGGACGCGACGCTTCGACGTTCGGCGTGATCGATCGCTGTCGAGTTTTTCTCGTCGATTCCTTGGGTGATCTTCGTCTTCTGGGGGAGAGACGTGGCGAGTTACGAGGCGACGACCAAGGTGATCGGTGCGCCGGTGAGTGACGTATCGGTGAACGCGTTCGCGTCGGCGAACCTCTTCGTCTCACGGGGGACGTTAGTTTCGGTGATCTCGGCCGAGGTGACGACACAAACCTGCTCGGCGACCCTCGCGGCGATCGACATCTCGGTGAGCTTGTTCGCGACGGTGACATTACTCGCGGGGATTTTGATCTCGGTGTTCGGGGCCTGGGCGTTCTCGATCTAGGTGTTCGCGGTCTTGGCGTTCTCGATCTCGAGATTTTCGGTGATTTTGAGCGTTTCGTGCACTTCGGGGATCTCACGAGCCTCGACACCGGTGATCTCGCGATTCGCGACGCCGGCGATCGCGAGCGTGATATTAGCCTGGGAGAACGAGATCTTCGGATCTTTGGTGATCGGGAGTGCGGCGATCTACCTCTTGGCGATAATTTTCTCGGGGGAGACGGCGATCTTCGGAGAAGCGGCGATCTGTTGATCGGTGATCTGACGCGGGGCGACAATTTTGGCGATCGTGGTCTCGGTGAGAATCGCGAAGACGGCGGCGACAATTTTCGTGGCGATTTCATTCGCTGTCCTTCTCTAAACGTTTTTTTCGATGCTCTGAGCGGAGATCTTCTTGGTGATCGTCTAGGAGATTTTTTTCGTAAACGAGCCTTTGGCGATAGCGATCGACGTTTTTGCGATGTTTTGTTGACAGCACGCGGCGATACGGATCTTCGCTCGGTCTTCGTGAATGTTTGTTGCGTCCAGGATGTATTCGATATCGAGCCAGTCGCTGCACCGTTTCTCTCATCCTCTTGATCGATACGCGACTTTCGACTCCGCACTCTTGGCACTTCTTTTGCGCTTTTAGATTCCTTGGACTCCTTTTTTACGGGCTTCTTATCTTTTGTTTCGTCGAGCTTGTTCATCTCGCGCTCCATCTCGTCCATTAGTCGTTCCAGGCTGTCTTCTTCTTCGAGATCAGCCATTAGCAACACGTCGTCGTCGTCGTCGTTCGCTGGCTTTTCTTCCTCCTCCTCTTGATCTTCTTCCTCGTTCTCTGCCTCCTCCTCCTCCTCCTCCTCCTCCTCTTCCTCTTGTTCCGCCGCTCCGGTTCCCTCCGCCTCGTCCTCTCCCCGCAACGTTTCTTTCAGCACTTCTTCTCGGGCCGGCTGATCGCGCGGACTCTCTATTCCACTCTGGATATCTATCTCGGTCACGCTCCCCTCGACGCCACCTTTTTCCAGCCATTCGCTCTCCGACGGTGGTAAAACAGCTGTCGAGGCATTGTTAGATTCCTTATTGTCTTCCTCTTCCGAACCACTTCTATTATCTTTGTAGCGATAGAATTTGGAATCTCCTGTATAAGTGAAATTGACAAATCAATGGAGATCGACCATCACGGGTGTGATCAAAACTGTTACAACGCAACAATAGAGTACGCAATTGCTTGTAACAGTACGTTTTGTACCAAGGAAACAGAGTCCCTGCCTCTACGGTGCACACGAGTATTTATATAAGCAAACCATGTTTTCCGAGCTTTTGTATTGTTAAATATATATTGCTGCAAGCACGTGCAGAAGGTGTATTGCATACGGAACTCTGATAGCCACGTACTGCTTTTGTACCGCTCTGGTGGAGTTCGCCGTACCAGTAGGATATAATTTCTGGACCATACGCTTGGTTATCTGGGGAAGCTCTATCGCACACGGAAGCTGTATCGCGCGAGCCGAGAGATTTGTGAGATATTAGACCCGCACGTGAGATTTCCCTCATAATTTTGAAATGGTTACATTTGTTCGATATGTTCATGTATTTTGCTTCATACCACTCATAAAGACTCACTGATAGAGTGTTCTATCAAATACATTTTTTCTATCAAAGATAAAGAGGAGAAAAATGATACTGAGGAATTCTTCATCAACTGGGCCACTTTTTTTTGTTCAACCTCTCAAATTTTTTTCAAAATCTGCCAGTTTGAAATATTAATCAAAAGGAACGTCTGTGATTTTTTTAGGCGTCCGTTCAGGATTTTCAATTTTTCATTACGAACACTGTATCCAAAAAAATATTCATCAAGCAAAAAAAAACACAAGAATAAAAACTTTTTTATTTTTTTCCGCTTTATCGAAAAAAATCAAAATCATAATTTTTCTGCATTGAGAACATTGAAATTTGGAAAAAAATGAGAATAACATTTTTTTAAACCTAATAACACACTTTCGATTTCGGTACAAATTTTACAGGATGTCTGTCATTGGGTAAAGAGTCTGCGAAAAAATTTTCAGAATGGTACCTGCAATAGTTAGGATGAAAAAAAATAAAAACCCTGCGAAATCTCATAACCGCGTATATGCGGTTATGAGATTTCGCAGGGTTTTTATTTATTTTTCAGCCTAACCATTAGGATGAAAAAAAAAATAAAAACCCTGCGAAATCTCATAACCGCATTATGCGATTATGAGATTTCGCAGGGTTTTTATTTTTTTTCATCCTAACCATTGCAGGTACCATTCTCAAAATTTTTTCGCAGACTCTTTACCCAATGACAGACATCCTGTAAAATTTGTACCGAAATCGAAAGTGTGTTATTAGGTTTAAAAAAATGTTATTCTCATTTTTTTGCCAAATTTCAATGATCTCAATGCAGAAAAATTATGATTTTGATTTTTTTTCGATAAAGCGGGAAAAAAAAAAGTTTTTATTCTTGTTTTTTTTTTGTTTGATGAATATTTTTTCGGATACAGTGTTCGTAATGAAAAATTGAAAATCCTGAACGGACGCCTAAAAAAATCTAAAAAAAATCACAGACGTTCCTTTTGACTAATATTTCAAACTGGCAGATTTTGAAAAAAATTGGAGAGGTTGAAAAAAAAGTGGCCCAGTTGATGAAGAATGCCTCTACTACGTTTAAGGCCTTATGTACGCGAAAAATTTCAAAATTTTTCATTTTTTTTTAAATTTTTGATTCCATTAGCCCGAACGGTTAGGAATATTTTAAGCTTTACAGAATTGAAAAATTCCAAAAATTGTTCAAGTTACAGCATTTAGAGCAGCAAGGAAGCAAGGATTGCTTCCTTGCCGCTCTAAATGCTGTAACGAAATCCAGCCGCTCTAAATCCAGCAAGGAAGCAAGGATTGCCGCCAGAAACGGCAAAAAACATGCTGGAGACGTTTTAGATACCGAGGAAGGCCCCACATATAGCGCAGGATGCTATTAAATAAGGTAAGATTGCATTTATGATAGATACCGCGCGGCGCGCCCGACCGTCAACTTCAAAGCCGTTTTTCCACGATTCACTTTTTTGAACCTTGTGAAAGTTCTAACTCTTGAACGAAGGGTCAGATCGCTTTGAAATTTTTACAACATATTCTTAGTATCATCACCTATCGTGTGAACCACAGAAACAAAATTTCAATGACACAAAAAAATATAAAAAATAAAATACCGACAGAAAATTGAGTAAAAAAATTTTAAGTTTCGAATTTTTATTATAATAATTTTTTAAAATAATATTGTTGGTTCACACTGAAGATACATTCATTATGCAATTATAAATATGTTCATCTTTTTTTCAGACACCCACATCGATGCCGAGAACTTTCACCATCAACGCGCGCGCAAAAAAAATACATTGCTTTATTATGTTATATCTCCGCCATTTGTTAATATTTCTGATTTTTTTTTTTACATATACTTAACCATGTGCATAAATGATCTGTAAAAAAAATGTTAATATACGCGTCATTTTTTTTTTTAACCGCGTCTAGAAAAGTACCTTCGAAAATCGGCGAAATCGCGTATATAAGGACTTAATGTACACAATAGCGGCTTTGACTTAGTGTTATTTAGTTTTAAGAAAATAAGGTTGGGTCGGGTAGTGCTCCGACACCATCTTCCCTACACGATCCATGGGCAACTTGACTCTAAAGAATACATTAAGGGGCCAGTCCACTTTGGAGCCACGAAAAAAAGGCTATTTTCGCGATTTTTTTTTGCGGATTTTATAAAAGATATGAATATAAAAGTTGTTGGGCTTGATAAATAAAGTCTTGAAATACATTAAAAAAAAATTTTAATTCATTTTTATTCATTTTTAAGTACAAAAACTATAGTTTAACGTAACGCCTCAAAAATAGGTGGGCTAGGTAGCTCCATCACAACTCGGCAACGGCTTGTCTGAAACAAAAAAATCAAAGTCCATTAGATTCAGTATGACACCAGCTACAAAATGACCCTCGGATATAAAGTTTTATCAAAAAATAAAAAAATGGCAGATGAAAAACGAAAAAAGTAAAAAAAACGCGTTTTTTCGCAGTTTTTCGCAAAAAAAAAGAGTAAAAATCAAAAATTTTCAAACCATCGAGGTTCATCTTGTTGCGAATCATGTTTACGATATGTGG
The DNA here is from genome assembly GCA_963932345.1 of Ophion ventricosus. Classification (NCBI taxonomy): domain Eukaryota; kingdom Metazoa; phylum Arthropoda; class Insecta; order Hymenoptera; family Ichneumonidae; genus Ophion; species Ophion ventricosus. The sequence continues at coordinate 25,409,665 of OZ010719.1, forward strand.
TTCAAATTTCAAGAGAATCGGTTTATTAGTTTTAGAGATACGATGGAGCTAGATTTGGAAAACGTTCTTTCGAGAAAAACGCGTTTGAAGTTTATACTATGAAAAACTCTTACCTAAACTTAATCGGCAATTCCTGCACCGTACAAAATCCCTTTTGATTGCTCATCATCGTCGATTTCTTCAAGTCTTGCTTGCTTTCGTTTGGTTCTGGTCTCTTTTGAGCACTCATAACTGCGGCCGTTTGCAGAGCGAACACGCTCGTCATCGCGATTGTCGGCGAATCCGATGGCGATCGGGCCGAGTTTGACGCCCATTATTTCCATTATTTTAAGCACTGGACGAAATCCTTCATTAAAGACACACGCGGAAACTTTGCAGGCAATGTCTACGATTTTTTTGCCGTTGAACATGTGTTTAGGTGCCATATTCCATACGCAGTTGTTAAAACTTTCATTATTGTTTTGCGTATGGCCACCCAAACACCTTTCGAGCAGTTCTGTTTTTGTGAGATCCTCGTAAATAGGTTTTAAAACTTTCTGTACTTCCTCGGAAAGAGCAGGAGGATGTTTGTGGCCGATGGGTCGGCCGAGCGCGCTATACGCTCAGGTAGACGAAATGAGGTCCTGACGTTCAGGTAAAAAAAAAAAATACTTAGAGATCTCGGATTTTCATAAAATTTTGACACAATATTTCTGAATGTATGTACTTTCGAAAACAGTAAAAAAAAAATAGATTTTTTGAAATTTTCAAAGTGGACTGGCCCCTTAACATGAACTGAAAAAAATTTGATCAAAATTAATGACGAAGATAATGAAGCAATAAATTGATTAATGCCTAAGAATAGAATATGAAGATTAATAAGAACATTTAATTATTTTAATTGCATACTGTTAATATGGGCACGTGTCTGTCCATATTTTCAGACCAGTCTGGAAATATCGACATTTCACGGGTTTAAAAAAAAATGTTTATCACAAAGAACATACTCAATAAGTCTAATTGTTACCAAATATAATAAAGCAATTAAAATGGTGTTATTATTCTTTTTTTTTGTTGTATCTTTCCTTATAGAATGATTTAAGCTTTAAGTTGCCCATTTTTGCACCTGTACCTTACAAAATGTTATAATAGTACATTTTCTGAATTACAAGGTTGACGTGAGATTTTCATTGACCGCCCCCCCCCCCTCTCCTCCTAAATGAGATTTAGTGAGATTTTGCCAGACCCCTGCCTTCCCATTTGGAGCTCACGTAATTAATGGACGTCTCCAAACGAAATTCCCAAATGCATCGGCATATTTAAATGTACTATCTTATTCATAATTTGTCGTGGTGGGACATGAAAGTGAAGTTATGTTCCTTCCCGTAAGTAAGTCCTCAACGTACATAATTCCTCGACCTAACGACGAATGGGTGTTCCACAACGGCGTCAAATGACCGTGAGCGTGAAAAATACGCACGTGCGAATTTTTAAGACCTAGGACGTAAAATATCTCTTTTACGTACCGTTTACACGTCCGAAAAAGCGAAGAAAACATGGTTGTGTTATATAACATTAATTTGTGTGGATTTTTTAATTTAAAGTCGTTCAAATCCGAGGATTACTCTTATAGACGTCATTAGATGTTGAGGGATTCTTCGCAATTATAAGGAAAGAGTAGATATAATCGTCAATTTAGATAATAATTCAATGTAAATAGTACATTATAAGTAAACGGCTTATTTTAGACTGTTATTTTGTACCGTGCCTGTTAGATGCACGCTTCGATAAGTCAATCAAAACTGCTCGTTTCGGATTACCATATCTCTGAAGAATTATTGGCGTGTTGCGTAAAATGAAAATGTCCAAACCTTAGGAAACAATTGCTTCGGCACTCCCGATTATTCCAAAATGTTTGCAAATTCGTTGAGTTGCTAGTTTCTCATTAAACCATGCTAGTTTCTCATTAAAATTCTAGTTTTTCATTCAAACATTCGTAATTAATGTTCTAATGAGCGCACGTATCCTTACCCCTGCCATCTTCCGGCGGTTCTGTTTTTAGTTTTTTCGGATCGATCGGGGGAACATCGCTTTCCTGCGTCGCTTCGTCTTCTTCAACAGGAACAATTTCTATTAGATTCTGATTGACTCTACTGGGATAGTAAGTATTCTGCAAAGTACAAAGAAAAAAGAAAATGTAATGATGCAAAAATGGAAAGTATTAGATGAGGTCAAAAAGTTCTGAGCGTTTTTTCGCTTTATTTCGACGATGAAATTAACATAGTGAGGATTATCCGAATTAGATCAAATATGCGCCGTTTTGTTCGATAACTTTTGTCCATTTTGAAGGCAATTTCATAATTCCGCGATTGAAGAAGTCCTCGTCCTTATTGGTAAAAAACTTGTCACCAGCTCATTTTCACAAGCCTCTCTTGAGGCCAATTTTGTACCATGAAGAAAATTTTGCAAATGCTTGAAAAGGTGATAATCGCTTGGTGCCTGGTCTGGACTATACGGCGGGTGTGATAGAACCTCCCATCCAAGCTCTCGGAGCTTCTGGCACGTCGTTAAAGATGTGTGCGGCCTGGCGTTGTCTTGATGGAACATAAGACCCTTCCTATTGGCCAATTCTGGCCGCTTCTGGTCGATCGCCTGCTTCAATCTGGTCAGTTGTTGACAGTAGAGGTCCGAATTGAGTGTTTGGTCCGATGGGAGCAGCTCATAGTGGATGATTCCCTTCCAATCCCACCAAACACACAGCAAAACCTTCTTGGCCGTTAATCCAGGCTTGGCGATCGTTTGGACTGGCTCACCGCAATTGGATCACGATCTTTTTCGGCTGTTGTTCTCGTATGTGACCCATTTTTCATCGCCAGTCACCATGCGCTTCAAAAATGGGTCGATTTCGTTACGTTTCAGCAAAGAATCGCAGGCATCAATTCGGTCCAAAAGGTTCTTTTGTGTCAATTCGTGTGGAACCCATTCATCGAGATTCTTCTTGAGACCAGCCTCATGCAAATCGTTCCAAACGGTTTTCTGGCTAATCTTCAGTTCCTGGGCAATGGAATAAGTGCTCACATGTCGGTCCGACTCGACGATTTCCATGATTTTATCGACATTTTCGACGATTGGCCTACCAGAGCGTACCTCATCTTCGACGTCCATATTACCAGAACGGAATCGTCGGAACCACCGCTTTGCTATTGCATTCGAGACTGTATTGGCTCCATAAACAGCACAAATTTTTTTTGGCCGCCTGCTCCGCCTTTTCACCTTGGTCGTAGTGGTACTGAAGAATGTATCGAATTTTATCTTTTTTTACCTTCATTTTGGAACGCTGTAACACACAACTGGCTTCACCAAATACAAAACTGTCAAAGAACTTTTTTAAAAGTGTAATGTCACCTTTAAATCGCCGTATAGTATGACCCGATGCGATGTATACATCGTGAGATATTGCTCACTAAAGACATCTAGCGGAAAATGCTCAGAACTTTTTACTTCACTCAATACTTTGTGGAAATAAGAAAGTAGAAGACCGAACTTACTCCGTTCTGCCTGGGTGGCCTACTCTGATAATATCCTCTTTTGGGCTGTCTTTGATGATTGTAAGCAGGACAAGGTAGATATCCTGCCCTAGATTTGACCTGTTGAGACAGCAAAGCCGAACGACGAGCGTTCTGTACCGTATGCTTTGCTCCCAGCGACTTCAGGGCCGCTAGTCTCAAGGCCTCCAGGTCTTCGTCATCTTCGTCCTCGTGTTTCAATATTTGAGGGCTTGGCACAATCATCTGTGCAAGAAGACTTCTCAATGAATAACATCTTACAAGCACGTACTTTGCATACAACGTGACAGTACAATTATAACCACATACAATTCTTATACATGTTTACAACATCGGCGCTGTTCATGAAAATTGTTTAGGCTCCAAGAAGGCCCTCATAGACATTCGTAACGCAATCTATTATGGTGAAACCTCGTTTATACGTTTTCATCATTTATACGTCAAATTTTTCTTTTTATAAAAGCAGACAAGTACAAAACAATTTTTACAACCTGTGCCTTGACTTTTTCCACTGTCAAACTCTGGGATCGTACTATGTATGCGTGTACTCAACTGTGATTATATATCTCTTATTAATACAAATGTGTATGTTATTTGATTGTCTAAAACGTCAAAGCTTTGATGTTACAAACTCGCGAAAATTTGAAAAATTTCAGTTGGCTCATTACTTCATTATTACCAATAAAATGTTCGATTTGAAACCAAAACTTTAGTAGGGGAGAGTGGTCCTGAGTCGGCCCACTAAGCTTTTTGTCCGAAAACAGAAGGTAAATCGGATTTCATAGCGCTGCTAAGTGTTTAGTTGCGTACAGCGATCGCTTGCCTACAATCCAATGTCATTTAGGAAGGTGTAGTGTGGCTTTTGCAGTCGCAATGCAGTGCGGAGTGAAAAAGTACATTTTGACCATTTCTCAAAATAGTGTTCCTGAGTCGGCACCCCCCTGGTCTTGAGCCGGCACCCCATTTTTTTCGCTCGAATGCAGGAAAAAGCGCAGATTCTCTAAATTACGACAGGAAATTGATGAATTTGAACGATTTAGAAGAATAAAACATGCATTTTTTGTCCAATTTTATATGGAAACATTTTTCGAGTACAATGTTGAAAATAAAAAAATATGAATTTTGGATTGAATGAAGAAAAAAATAATTGAAAAAGAGATGATCACTCGCTATCGTCGTCTGATTCGCAGTACGTGGGGCGTACTGAACTCTGTAGCGAACCCGAACGCAAGTGCAATCCACTTGTGGAGGGCTGCGAAGACTGGCCTTCTTGTCGTCGTATTTTATCTTTTGTGTCTTGCGTTTGAAATTGCGTCCCATGACTATAGAGCAAAAACACCGACAATGCAAAAAAAAAAAAAAAAAAATAACGGAAACAATACAAAAAAGCAACAAGATCAAAAAAATTGGTGCCGACTCAGGACCACCTGTTTGGTGCCGACTCAAGACCACTACGACTTTCTATCCGTTTCACGTGATTACGCACGCGAACAAAACCGAATGGAAAATCGACAAAACCAATCAATTAGAACATTGAATAAAGAAACCAATGCACTCACTCATTTCAAATTTTTGAAATATTTACATATCTTTAGCTGCTTCAGAATGAATGACGAAAATAAAATTATGTCACAAACGAAAAATTTAAACGCGCTCACGCTGCGCAGAACAATCTAAACTGACAATTGTAAGCATAATTTACGTCAGTGTTTACCAACATGTCATACGACAAAATAATTGAGCCGACACGCACTCCATCTCGGAGGAACACCATGGTGCCGGCTCAACCCGCAGTGCCGACTCAGGACCACTCTCCCCTACAATAAGGGTACTGCTATTAAAAAAAAAAAAAAAAAAAACAACGGAAATTATGTGCCAATCGCCATTTTCAAATGCTAAAGACTTTCAGATACATACTGTATTTCACTTCCACATTATTTTCATTTACACATCATACTTGCTGTATTCTTTGAAAAACGTGGAGCCAAAGTTTTACTGTAATTTATTCATTTGTAAGAGCATCTGTCTTTCAGAATTTTTTGGCCATTCGTTAAGCTATTCCTCTCGCGGAAGGCTGTATTTTGTGAATTATTAGTAAATTATAGTGGCGCTTAATGAAAATAAGTTACAATCAATTATTATACCTAATCATAAACTGGAATAGAAAAAAAAATGGTCATGACTAGTGACATTTTTCTAAGGTTTATTATTAATATTTTATAATAAATAAAATTTAATAAATTATTATTAAGTATTTAAACATTTGGTGACCCCTTGTTTTTATTGTCGTTGCTGAATTTATCGATTTTTTTACATGCATAGAGCGGTTTATACCAGACATGTAGATTTATTTGGTATGTTAGGTAGATAGAAAGGGGGCCAACATGCCATCTCCATTAGGCGATTTTTAAAGTCGTAATTTTTTGTTGAAAGTTCGGTAAACTTGGCTTGAAATTTTACTAGTATACTGGGATGTATTTTGACTTAATTGTAGACGAAAATCAGTTAATTGTTAAATATTCTCGTTCGTGAAAGGAATACCTTAATCATATTAAGAAACGCATCAACCTGGCTATCATACATTCAAGAGAGGTAGCTAGAGAACACCGACCAGTAAATGGACGGAGCCCATTGAACGGACGGAAGCTGATTTATATTTAGAATATGTGAAAAAATATGAATTGTCAATAAAAACTCGAATCGGTATAATTTAGCAAAATAGTCACAGGTGTCATTAAAACCAATTTCTCACAAGGGGAGGCTGTCAATTGTCAAATTCAGATTTGATTTATACTGCGTGTAATAAAAGCTCATGGCCAGAGGTGTTACGTGGCAAAGCAGTAAGATGCGCTTCTTCGCCGTTGTCGAGAAAATCGGCATTGAAATATTCCGTTGCGTTCAAATACTTTATAAGCAAAGAAAATTTCAGAGCGCGTGGCGCAGCGAGCAAGCAAGCTCTCTGCTCCGTAAGCCCATCGTCCCCGATTCGAATCTCGCTACTGGAAACTTTTTTTTTTTTTAATTCAAATATGTATACAGATAATTCCTGGCAATCAGTTTCAACAATTGTGCTTATAATAAGTTTTTTAAATGCCGTTTGTTGTGGAAAAACCAACGTTTTCGAACTTCGTTATGTTGTTCGCAAACAAAGTTATATCTTATGGTTGTCTCATACAAATAACACTAGAAATAAAACACAATATCACAAATAACATTGAAGTGGGTAGAATTTATTGAAAAGTTCCGTATTTACCTGTAGATAATTTACAATTAGTGAGATGACGAAGACGGAGTGTCGCATAAACCAGAGTGATAGTTATCATAAAGACATGGAGAGCAAAAAAACAGCACGACGTCTAGCACATCTGATAAACGATGCGTTTTTTTAAGAACAATTGTTTTTTAAATTATCTGTTGGGAAACACACCTGATTTACATCTCGAATGAATCGAATCTGAATTTGACAATTGACAGCCTCTCCTTGTTAGTTTAAGGGAGGTTTCTACGTTGTTGGGCTGAATTTTTTTTATTTTTTATTTTGCTGTATCGGAAAGAGCCTAAATAAAATTTGTCAAGTTATAGGCCAACGAAGAGAAGCGGCCCGGAGGTATGAAATTCAAACGGCTTAGGTCAGCGTGAAGCTATGAGGCTACATATGTGACAGCGGGATACGAAAACCTTCAAATCACTTCTGGAAATACAACCGTATGGGGATGAATTGATCGTGCCGAAGAAAGAGTACATTGGAGACGTCACAAAGCAAATAAGGTCAAGATTGAGATCCGGAAAGTAGAAGACGAAAGGGGTCAGTAGCAAAGGTATTGTCGAATTGACGGATAGATTTATTCGCGACTTTATCAATTACTATGGTTTGGCAAATATCAGAAATTCAGATTCTGCGACTGCTATTAAAAATGCTATTTGGGGAATTGTCGATCAAAAACGCTCGACAGATGCGAAGCCGAAGCACGACAATTCTCCGCCAGGGCATTACTCGTTGTGCAAGTAACGCCCGTAGACGTGCAGAGGCAGAAAATAAATTACATAATTTTAACGTATGACGACGATGAGGAATATAAGGATTTGAACTCCCTGAAAACCGCCAATATGAGAAAGGACAGTACACCATTACCGGATGCGCAAAATGATCCAGTTATCTTTCCAAAAGCAAAAAAACAGAAAACATCCTCCACAGTCTACGGAAAATTCTTCCCGAACACCGAAAGAGATTCTGGAAGAATTTGCCAGAAACTTTTCTTAACTCTAAAAAAAAAGAAAACCGTGCCAGCGACGTCACGATATTGATTAAGGGACAACACCACTGTGACGGCTTCAAAAAATCGATTTTTTGAAAACCATCTAGAAAAATCTAAAATACATTTAAGATTAAGATGCCGTTGGACCCAGGTCGAAAAAATAATTATTTTCGGAGATATTGAATATTTTGTGGAGCGGTGCAGCGCTCCGTGACGCTCGGGGTCCCGCGCAGCCGCCTCTTCCTGAGGAAGTATTGGAGGCAATTACGCCAGTCTTCGAAAATTTGAGCAGAGACGATTTGCTGCAGCGTTGTTTGGGCGGCTTCACGCAAAACAACAACGAAAGCTACAACAAATCAGTTTGGGCAATAGCCCCCAAGTGTCAGTCCGGGAGCAAAAAAATCGTCGATATTGCAGCTGATATCGCGGTATTATTATTCAACGATGGCCTGAGAAGCCTCATGAAAGTTTTGGAGACGTTGGGGATAACTATCGGCCCAAATTGTTTCAATTTTTGCGTTGAAACCGACGCAGCGCGGATCGAGCTGGCGGAGCGCTCGCTCACAGACGCTGCAAAAGAGGCAAGAAGAGCCTCTACAAGTTCGAGAAAAGATGCTAGGGACAATCATTTGCTTCTTGAAGGCCAGCTATATGGTGCCGGCATCGCTGATTAAAGGTAAAAATTTTTTTTTCCAATTTATCGCATAAATTAACAAACCTAAAACTTTGAACGCGTTTTTCTCAAAACCACTTTTTTGAGTGCGGCACGCAGCAGAACTCGAGCAATTTGTATCCGATCGACTTCAAATTTGGACTGCATCAATAAAACTAGATTATCTAAAGAAGTACATAGGATTTTTTCGATATCTCAATAATAAAAAAAGTTATAGCCTATTTTCGACGAGAAATTTTGCTCGAAAATCGTCCTTTAATTTCAAAAGCGTGCCTATTTTTTAAAAATCAATATTTTTTCAAATCCCTATGTACTTCTCTTCAAAATATCATATTATTAACGAAAACACTCGGTATTTTTTTTCAGATCGACTTTGAAGAGAGTTCTGCTGCGTGCCGCGAACCACTGCAGAGGCAACAGTACCTGACGCGGGAGCTTCCCCAGCGTCACCATGGGGCGTGAAAAATTTGAAATTTTTTTTTATGTATCTTCAATAAACAACGAACAAAACAAAAAAATTTTTTTTCGAATATCTCTTTTTTTTCCCACAAAAATAAATTCTTGAAAAATGGCAAAAAAACAGGGGGTCACAGTGGTGTTCTGCCTTAAGGAAAATTTACGCTCGGTTTGTGATCTCGATAAACCTACGTTTCAATTCTTAATCTCGATTTAGTGAAATTAATGCTGTAATTAGCTTAATTACGTTATAAACTAAATTTGGGATGTCTACGTAGATGATGCTTTTTAGATTTGACATAGCGCTAGTTTATTAAAAGGCAAATTCTGATAGCGCCAACTACTTTTTTTCGTCCATAATATCTTCAATTTCTATTCGATAAATATTATTTCCTTACAGTAAAACAAGAGTCAGCCCATCCTACCAGTAAAAAAAGTTATACAGGGTGCGGCGCAATTTGAATTTCCCGCCGTTCCATACCACTTCCAGAGGTCGCGATCGATGTTCAAATAGCTTGACGCACGTACTAAACATTCGTAACTTCGAAACAGTTTCAATGTTGAAACCAAGCGCAGAGTATAATCGAAGAGCCACGATTATCGATAGTGTTCGCACTGGGCGCTCAGCGACAGAAATCTTTCAATTCTTCGGGTACCCAAGATCGACAGTGTACGATGTTGTCGCGAAGTATAACGAGTCAAAGAAGTCCAACGAAGGTTTTGCAACATCGGCGAGGAAAACTCACTCGAAGTTGGTTGTCGGACAACGTCGACGTGTTTTGGAACAAAGAATTTGCCAATCTTTAAGGCAGTAGTCTGCTTTACAGGCTTCAAAAAATCGATTTTTCGTTTTTGTCTTAAATCTATTCCAAAACTATCCAAGAATATGTGTTCAAAATTTTAGAGGCCAATTCGACATATTTTCGAAGCTAGATCAGTTTTAGTGGCCGAGCGTCGAGCAGGTGCGAATGCTCGGGCAGACTTTACAGCCCGTTTTCTCGAGTTTTCATTTTCACAAGTTTTGGAAAACGGTGCCGGCGATAGTAAAAACAATATATGTCCGATCGAAAAAAACCAAAGTGATCTAGCTTCAGTATTGAATTATCTTCTATTTGAACTAAAAAAGTTGGACAAAAGTACTATTTAAATTACTTGTTTTGCAACTTAAAGTGAATTTTTTTTTTCAAAAAAGTGAATTTTTTTTTCAAACTTCGAAAAAATTTGGAATTTCGTCATTTCTTCGGTATTTTTTTAGTTCATATAGAAAAGGAACTTATAAAAACTAAAAAAAAATTTGGTTCCACTGTTTCAGATGCATCGCACGACCTCCATCACCGGCACCGATTTACGAGTGCACACTCCAGGCGCCCCAGAAAAATCGTTACAACTTTGGCAAATTTCAATAATTTGTAATAATAAAAATTGTTTTTTAAAGCTTGAATATAATATACTATCGTCTCAAAATTTCGTTTACCGCAATCATTTCCTTCCCTTTCAAAAAAATTGTTGAAAAAAACGCTTTTTTTTCGGCTCCTAAAGCAGACTACTGCCTTAAATCCTTTGGACTTCTATGTACGGATCGTGGTTGAAAGGGTCACAAACAAGGCATCCAAACGTCGCATCAATGAGAGCCGCTTTTGTAGCGGCATTCGCCGATACGGAGCGTGACTCTTTAAAAACGGGCCTGCGAATGCTTCAGACGGAGAATGGAGGCGATCGTTCAAGCGGAAGGGGCTTATATTGAGTAAATGTGTTCTTTATGATCTAACAAATTATGTTTTGAAATTATGTTTCAAAAAAATGTTTAATTTGTCCGTATTTTGGCGCCGTACCCTGTAGGTATTTGCATCCGAGTCCTATGAAATATCAAAAAGTGACGTATTGCTATTTATCTCAAAGCAACATCATTCGTCCATTCGCTGGTCGGTTTATCCTATTTTCGTTGTCAGATTTTCTCAAGCAACTGCTAGTTCGGATATAAGAAGATAATCGAGCTTCAGAAATCTATCACCGAGTGCCCGTATCACTGGACTTTTATCAAGATTCAGCACTCGTTGCTTTGTAGCGGTACAAAATACATTTTAGTCTCGCTGAATTTGGTGTCGGAATCGGTATTGCTTGCTCTCTTGAATGTATCTCAATCTCAATGACGCTTAAATTCATGTTGCGTACGAGTGAGTTTACTGTGATCAACCGAACGCGCCGAGTTTCGCACTATCAAAGGAACGTAAAATCAGATTATTTGGGTAATCACCGAGCAACGTCGCAATCGGGCCAACGATAAACAGAATGTACCGATGATCACTGCGCCGTAACATTCTTTTGAATTTCTTTTGTAATATTTATCATTATGCGAATACTGAAGTTCCTTCGTGTCAGATGGAGTTGATTGCTCTGTATTTTTATGTTGCATCGCTACGATCTATAAATTCTTCACAATTCTTATCGCTTAGATCGTTAACCTTTATATTATTAGGTGTACAACTTAGTTCGGTCCGTTTTCAAAAGATGGCTCTAGGTGCTATAAATGATTGACGGCAACAGCTGATTTTTGCTGTATCGTGAAGTATCAATATCTCTTAACCAAATATCGTTTACAGACCTTTGAGTTTTGCGCATTGAGTCTAATTTTTACTGCTGTGAAAATGTCGAATTTCGTCCCAAATAAGCACCATTTGCGGGAAGTGTTGATTTTCCGTTTCAATTGGAAGAAAAGTGCAACTGAAGCCCACCGAATGCTTGTGGATGTTTATGGCGAATCGGCAGCGTCGGATAAATCTTGCAGAGAATGGTTTCGACGGTTACAAAGTGGTGAATTTTAGCGTTAAGGACAAAGAGCGTTCGGGTCAACCGAAAAAGTTTGAAGATGAAGAATTAGAGACATTACTCGATGAAGATTCGTGTCAAACGCAAAAAGAGCTCGCACAAACATTAGAAGTTACGCAACAAGCTATTTCGAAACGACTCAAAGCCGCGGGATACATCCAAAAACAAGGAAATTGGGTCCCATGCGAATTGAAACCGAGAGATATCGGACGACGATTTTGCATATCCGAAATGTTGCTAGAACGTTACAAAAAAAAAAACTTTTCTGCATCGAATCATTACCGGAGACGAAAAATGAATTCATTGTGACAACCCGAAACGGAAAAAATCGTATGTACAGCCCGCTCAACCCGGAACATCAACGCCGAAGTCGAATATCCATGGTGCCAAGGTTATGCTCTGTATTTGGTAGGATCAGAAGGGTGCGATCCACTATGAGATACTAAAACCTGGTCAAACCATCACGGGTGACTTCTACCGGCAACAATTGATCCGTTTAAAGCCAGCTATAGCCGAAAAACGTCCAGAGTATGCGACCAGACACGAGTCCATAATCTTTCAACGTGACAACGCTCGGCCTCACGTTGCTATTGCGGTTAAAAACTATTTGGAAAATAGCGGGTGGGAAATTCTGGCTCACCCGCCTTATAGCCCAGACCTTGCCCCTTCCGACTACCATTTGTTTCGATCGATGCAGAACGCTCTGACTGGAATACCCTTCGCGTCACAACAGGGTATCAAAAATTGGCTCGATTCATTCTTGGCTTCAAAACGATGAACGCTTCTTCCGCGACGGAATTCATAAATTATCAGAAAGATGGGGAAAAGTAGTGGCTAGCGATGGACAATATTTTGATTAATGTATTAATTCATTTTATCATTCAAATAAGTGCGTATTTTGAGCAAAAAAAACGGACCGAATTAAGTTGTACACCTAATACAATTTTCACTTTTTATACATACGAGTAACTATCGGTGACTAAAAAATCGTTAATAACGCGGGGTTAACGATATGTTTAAGAAATTTTAAAGGAAACAGATACACGAGGATCCCCGATCAGCTACAATATTCTATAGAAAAAAAAGATAAAAATGAGTGATGGTGGACGGCGACATTACCGTTTTTTTTTTTTTTTTTTCGTCATCACGTTTACCTTTTGGCGATAATCCATTTTATTTGGATCACAGTTTGGTAGAATTCGCAGATTTTCGGTGTGAACACCACGATTGTTTAACGAATGCATCAAGATTCGAGTTTACGAAGACACGGGATAATGAAACATTTCACGATTACAAAACGCTTCAATTAATGTTTCAATTTATAACGTTGACAACACATTCATTTCGTAGCAATATTATTTTACGGATTAAAATGTAAATGCTCTTTTTCCTTTATAGCCCCCACCCCCCGCAAAATACGTTTCGTAAATAAAAATGGCGTTTAGAAATCAACGAGTTCGCTGACTGTTCGACTTCACATAGCTATCCGACTGTCGGATCTCGGAGGGTTCGTATGAACGAGAAAAATATCGATGCGCGCTCTGTCATCGTGCCTCCGTACTAATATATGATGGAGCGTCCAGGGGGGGGTGACACGGTGCCACTATCCCTATACTTAGGCCTGGTTCGCATTATGTCCGCATTCTGTAGTTCCTTTGGCGCTCTTTACGTGGCGCCACTTATCTTCTCATCGAGTGCTTGACTTTACTAGCTCAATAAACTTACCCGCCGACTATGCAAATATCGAATTCTTTCCTATGCCAATCGATTGTTAGTCGTTTGTTGTCGTAAATGAAAATTGAGCTCTAACAAACGATGAAAATTGACTAACAATCACTAACAAACGACTAACAATCGAGTAGGATAAGTAGAATAATTATTTTGCTGAAATTGAGGAGTAGATGGGCAAAGCCGTCCTCGGCCCTCGTGGCCATACTGCCAACTTCACGCGGCTTGCAGCGTGCTACGGGGCCGAAAAGTTTTTCCACGATTAAATAAAAATTCAGCTCTAACAAACCATAAAAATCGACTAACAATCACTAACAAGCGACTAACAATCGATTGGTTACGAAGAAAAGTTCGAAATCATTACAAGACCATTTTCTTGCGGCTAACTTTGACATGAAATTTGTTTTTCGTATTATTAAATAAATTAAGTCTAACAAACGTTGGATTTCGTCTAACAAACACTAACAAACGACTAACAATCGATTGGCATAGGAAAGAATTCGATGTTTGCATAGTCGGCGGCTAAGTTTATTGAGCTGATATTACTACACCTGTCAGTTGTCAAGGTTTTGAGGTTAAAAAATCGTGTTAAATTTTGCTGTTGAATCATCGTTTTGTTAAGTTGTTTTGTTACGTTGTTTTGTTACGTTGTTTTGTTAAGTTTTGTTAACTGTTACTTTGTGCATAATATGGTGTAATTATTTTTACGATTATGCCAACGTGCATTGTACCCGGCTGCGATTCGAGGTACGCTTCGGCTTCGACAAACCTCGAAAAAGTACATTTTTTTACAATACCCCGAGATCCAGAAGCTTTAAAGTTATGGAAAGACGCAATAAAGCGACCCGACAGTTGTGTGAAAGCAGGGAGAGCGGTGTGCGAAAAACACTTCCGGAAGGACGAGATTTTTTACGCATTTGTACATCTTTTCCTTTTTCTTTCATTCGTATTCAGAAGTGACTACCATCTAAAATCTAATTTTTAACATTTACAATAACGACATAAATAATTTATTATTCCATTCTTCACTAATTATTATTGTTAGATTATTTATTTCATTAGATTATTTGACATGTATCTTTGAATGCTTTGAATGCATTTCGGTAGTATTGCGGTGAGAAGCTAAGTGGCGCCACAAGTGACAAAATTTGGCAACACAAAGGACGAACATTCAGCGAAGCGACCCCAGCGGCCTGTGTCACCCTCCTGGGAGCATCTGTGTGAAAATATGGCGGATTATTTTCTGCCCGCCCGATTGGTCGAGAAAATTTTCTAGCAATTCACTACCTGTAGCGCGATCTGTGTGTTCCGAATCCCGACACATGCAGGCAGAGCTCCGTGAACTTGGCAATCCGACTTTGACTTTTCGATGTTTTTTTAATTGCAATCGTTTGTGGGTCGTTTATGGTTGATTGTGAGATCATTAAAACGTTTGTAAGACCGTAATTTACTTGAAAAATGAGAATTATAAAGTCTACCGATATTACACAAAGTGCAACTATTTCATGGCACTGAAGATGTAATCAGATTTTTCGGGTGATAAAAAAGGTACATGCAAATAAGATGAGTTGCTCTCTCCGTCTCAAACCCAAACAAACTCTCTCATTCTCTTCTCACATTCTCACTCTCTTACTCTCTCACTCTCTCACTCACTCTCTCACTCTCTCCTCACATTCTCACTCTCGCGGTCTCTCACACACATTCTCACAAACTCACATTCTCACTCTCTCACTATTCATCCAACCATCAAACCCAATGAACATACAAACAAAAAACATAAACCCATACTTAAACCCAAACCCAAACAAACTAACCCAAACTTAAACCCAATTTAACATACACAAACCCAAACAAACCAAAACTTAAGCCCAAACAAACAAACAAACAAACTCAAACAAACAAACCCAAAGTCGAACGCAAACAAACCCAAACTTAAACCCAAACAAACAAACTCAAACGAACAAACCCAAAGCCCAACGCAAACAAACCCAAACTTAAACCCAAACCCAAACAAAACAAAACTTAAACCCAAACAAACAAACAGACCCCAACCCAAACCCACCAACATAGTAATGTACACACCAAAATTGAAACTTGTAACTACAAATGACTCTACATGTAATGCAGCATTTCCAACAAATCACCGGCATTTAGAATGTCGCAGCTCCCCCGTCCTGCTACAACACAGCGGTAGTGGAGTGGGGGTAGCTTTAGTTTCGAGTGACATCTCGCTAAATCAGACCCCCTATATACATCTTTAAAAGCATTTTCAATGCTAAAATTAGTGGTAAGTTGGCAGATTGACTTTGACGTTTCGATGTTTTTTTAATTGATTGTGGGTCGTTTGTGATTGATTGTGAGATGAATTAAAACGTTTGTGAGAGCGTTATTTACTTGAAAAATGAGAATTTAAAATTAGTGGTAAGTTGGCACATTGACTTTGATTTGTCGATGTTTTTTTTTTTCGATTGTGGCTCGTTTGTCGTTGATTGAGAGATCAAGTAAAACGTTTGTGAGACCGTTATTCACTTGAAAAATGAGACTTAAAAATTGTGGGTATTTTATCGGCCCGACTACCGGTAACTATTTTAACATCCGGTTTTAAATGATCTCACAATCAACCGTATGTGTTCCACAAACGATTCAAATTTAAAAAACATCAAAAAGGCAAAGGCGAATCGCTCACTCACCGGTAGTCAGGTCGGTAACTTACCGACAATTTTTAATTCTCATTTTTCAAGTAAATAATGGCCTCACAAAAGTTCTAATTGATCTCACAATCAACCACAAACGACTTACAAAGGATTGCAATTTAAAAAACATCGAAAAGTCAAAGTTGGATTGCCAAGTTTACGGAGCTTGCAGGCATGTGTCGAGATTCTCTACGTTTTATCGACAGTTTTCGTTATCATTAGCGAGCGACGGCCAATGAGAAACGCCTCTGTTGCTGTAATCCTCCATGCGATTGGCTGTTCCTATTTATCGACAACGAAAAAAGTCGCTACCGAGCACAGTCTTACATACAGGTCTGGAAAATTCTGGAGTGGGGGGGTGGGTCAGATAATGAGGTGAAGCGGTGGTTCTCGATTTTGCCACGTAAAGCGCTGCTACCTAGAAGTTAGCCAATCAACAGCAAGTTCGAACAGCGTGTTATAACGCGGGTTTTTTTTTAAATAAACATTATCTTCAAGAACGATATAAATGGGAAATATTTAAAGTTTTCATTACTGATCCTATGTTGAGAATAACAATTATTTGTTATTTAAAAAATCCCCTGACTTATTAAGGGGCCAGTCCACTTTGAAAATTTCAAAAAATCGATTTTTTTTTTACTGTTTTCGAAAGTACATACATTCAGAAATATTGTGTCAAAGTTTTATGAAAATCCGAGCTCTCTAAGTATTTTTTTTTTACCTGAACGTCCGGACCTCATTTCGTCTACCTGAGCGTATAGCGCGCTCGGCCGACCCATCGGCCACAAACATCCTCCTGCTCTTTCTGAGGAAGTACAGGAAGTTTTAAAACCTATTTACGAGGATCTCACCAAAACAGAACTGCTCGAAAGGTGTTTAGGTGGCCATACGCAAAACAATAATGAAAGTTTTAACAACTGCGTATGGAATATGGCACCTAAACACATGTTCAACGGCAAAATAATCGTAGACATCGCCTGCAAAGTTTCCGCGTGTGTCTTTAATGAAGAATTTCGTCGCAGTGCTTAAAATAATGGAAATAATGGGCGTCAAACTCGGCCCGATCGCCATCGGATTCGCCGACAATCGCGATGACGAGCGTGTTCGCTCTGCAAACCGCCGAAGTTCTGAGTGCTCAAAAGAGACCAGAACCAAACGAAAGCAAGCAAGACTTGAAGAAATCGACGATGATGAGCAATCAGAAGGGATTTTGTACGGTGCAGGAATTGCCGATTGAGTTTAGGTAAGAGTTTTTCATAGTATAAACTTCAAACGCGTTTTTCTCGAAACAACGTTTTCAAAATCTAGCTCCATCGTATCTCTAAAACTAATAAACCGATTCTCTTGAAATTTAAACCACATATTGTAAACATGATTCGCAACAAGATGACCCTCGATGGTTTTCAAATTTTGATTTTTACTCTTTTTTTGTTGCAAAAAACTGCGAAAAAAACGCGTTGTTTTTACTTTTTTCGTTTTTCATCTGCCATTTTTTTATTTTTTGATAAAACTTTATATCCGAGGGTCATTTTGTAGCTGGTGTCATACTGAATCTAATGGACTTTGATTTTTTTGTTTCAGACAAGCCGTTGCCGAGTTGTGATGGAGCTACCTAGCCCACCTATTTTTGAGGCGTTACGTTAAACTATAGTTTTTGTATTTAAAAATGAATAAAAATGAATTAAACAATTTTTTTAAATGTATTTCAAGACTATATTTATCAAGCCCAACAACTTTTATATTCATATCTTTCATAAAATCCTCAAAAAAAAAACCGCGAACATAGCCTTTTTTCGTGGCTCCAAAGTGGACTGGCCCCTTATTTATCGGCATTCGTAAACATCAAGTATGGACAATTGAGTTCTCAGACAGTAAATTATACGTTCTAATTAATGATATATAGCGAAGTGGTGACGTGTCTTCCACCCACTTGGCTATCCAATTCCCACGTTAATTAATACTTTTTTTTTCTTATTGCACTGCTTTTGTTATATGTTATTACTTAAATTATTTTTCTTTTTAGTATGTATTATACTTACATAGATGAGAATTCGTCCATCTGGACCGCGCTGTACCAACCTTCACACGATATGTCGTGACCCGAAATGACGTTCGCAAATGTGTTCTGACGTCTTTAGGGATTCAATACCGGGAATTGAATCCCTAAAGACGCAATTCTTCATTTTCCGGAACTTTGAACATTGATGGATATTTATCATCGTTTTTATTTTTCTTTTTTTACAATTCGGGACCACGCACGTGTGAGGCATTTTTTGGTTTCAATAGATAGCGCTGGCAAGATGATTGCTGTATATCTATATCTATTAACTGCCGACTGACAGTGCCTCTAGCAGATAAATAAGGAAAGATGTTTCTTTCCTCAGTATTGAGGACGCCCCCCGCCCCTAATAAGCGCCGGAGTTTCCAGACCTGTATGTAAAACCGTGTTACCGAGTTACAGAACCCAACCACTGGAAAGTCGATTGAATTTCGGTGGTGAGGGTGACTAGCCTTTGAAGCCGAATTGTTGGTGTCGCTCGTATCGAGGGGTGTTGTTTCGATCATGGAGCCTAGATACAGAAGGCCACACTCGACCTTTCCACTTGTTTCCAAACGGTGACGAGTTAGGATGGCGCTGCGGGGTGCTCCAGAGCCCGATATATACATATACGCAAAACATGGGTCCGATTTACGACACATAACAGCTGACGTACCTTACCTTCATAAGTGTTGAAGTGTCAGAGTTACAGTGAAATGTAAGAAAAGTTATACCATGCTTGATACGCATACAGTACAGTTGAAGCATAGTTTTTTTTAATAAAAAAAATTTGGTTAGCACAGATTATGGAGCCTAGAGCAGCGGCAATGTTGACGTAGCACATATACTGCTCATAGGCATTATTGTGTATTCAACTTTGTGTATCGGGAGGAGGGGGGGGGGGGGGGGTGTGTTTTGATAAATAGAAAAGAGTGAGGAGAAAGGAATAGAGCGTTCTCAAGATTCTTTGCATTCCTGTAAACACTCTGCCTCGTGTATTCATAGAAGACGAAGATCGAAGAACGTTGATATTGTCATTGGCTAGTAAACCAATGGCTCTGAACAATGAAGAGCCACGGCACAGTCTCGAACTAATTTATTACATAGTTTACCATTGCTAAAATTACCATTCGGATAGAATGAATAAACATTTTTCGATTGTTGTATTTTCGTAATCCACTGTTAAGGCGGTCCTCTAGTTTCTCGGGTCGAAAAAATCGATTTTTTTTTCTTCATAAATCACATCTACAACATGTGTAGAAAATGTGTGCCAAAGGATTTTTCGATATTCGAAGTGGTTCACAAGTTACGGCCCTGGAACGGAGCAGGTATACGGAGCGCGCGCCGGGCCGCGCCGCCTCTTTCTGAAGCAGTTCAAAAAGTTATAAAGCCAATTTATGAGAATTTATCCAAAGAAGAATTGTTAAGCAGATGCCTGGGAGCGGAAACTCAAAATAATAACGAGTCGCTCAATTCGTTAATCTGGACTTTTGCTCCGAAGCACCTCCATTCTGGGCCAAAAGTGGTTGAAATCGCCACGTTTCTCGCTGTCATAATCTTCAACGAAGGATTCAAATCTATCCTGAAGATCTTGGAAACCATGGGAGTGAAAATCGGCCCACAAGCTAAAGGATATGTTCAACAGCGTGATAGCTCTCGGATCGACCGTTCAGAAAGGCGCACGAGTGATGTTGTAAAACAGGCCCGAATCGCGAAAAGGGAAGACGGAGCAGCTCTG
Source organism: Ophion ventricosus (assembly GCA_963932345.1). Lineage (NCBI taxonomy): Eukaryota > Metazoa > Arthropoda > Insecta > Hymenoptera > Ichneumonidae > Ophion > Ophion ventricosus. The sequence continues at coordinate 25,429,618 of OZ010719.1, forward strand.
CGTGACTTCCAAGAAGAAGAGGAAGGCTTATTGTATGGTCCAGGCATAGCAGATTGACGGTGAGATGAAATTTTTAGTATAAATCACATGCGCGAACTTTCAAACGCGTTTTTCTCGAAACACCATTTTTCGAAACGGTGACCACGATATTTCAAAAACTACTGCACCGATCTTGTTCAAATTTATACAGCATCTTTAATATGTTATAAGCCAGCGATTGAACTAGGATTATCATGATTGCTTCGATAGTTTTTTTTTTGTACGAGCGAAAAACTTAAGAAAAAATGAGTAAAAAATAGAATGTAATTTTCAAAAGTGTATAAAAAAAGTCAATTTTTGTAATTTAGAATTCACTCTAGTTCAATCGCTGGTCTTAAATATGAAGATTAAAATGCCGTTTGGTTTTTTGATTTCAGATAAGCAGAACAGCCGCAATCTTGGTCACCGTCAAGCACCTCTTTTAATTGATGTCTTCCTGTCGGCCACTATAATTTTTATTCTATTATATATTTTGACTTCAAAAAATTTGTAAAGCTTATTTAAATGTTAATAAAGATTATGCAAAAACAATGAGATTGATTATTACGATGCTTTGCCCGTAAAAAATTATTGAAAAAGCCGTAAAAAAACAGCCGAGAAACTAGAGGACCGCCTTAATGGTATACTTCAATGTTCCTTATCTTCTTTGTCGGATACGTTGGCGAAAGAAAAAAAAAGTCAGTTCTTTTTTATTATTATGACAGAATAATACCTGAATACAAGAGCGAGTTATGCTTGACGAACTCGAAGTTCATCTGAAGAAACCGTAACTACGTCAGCACGTAAATGTATAATTCTAAAAATACACACGTAGACTTGAGTCTTCGCTATATAGAGGGTTTCGTTTTAAACACACTTATAGAAGAGTACACATAGGAGCTGTTGTCAAACGGTTTTTTTTTTCAGTTTATTGTTTAGTTATGACAATGGACGCCGAATATCCTCCCATCATAACCCTCGAGGTAATTGAATTCATAACAATCTCTAAATATATACTTTTCCCAAAGAGGTATTATACAGCACCGCGAAGTATACAGCATGCGACTTTATAACCCGATTTTGCGTTCGAACATTATACAAGAATATAAAATTAGTTACGATCGAAAACGTTGCGCTTCTTCGTTAATATTCGCACTTCCAATAACTTCTTCACAACATTATCAGCGTGTGCTTTTCTCACTGTCTCAAGTCCGTGTCACATTGTCATAGTGATGCACACACGAGGAACATTGCATTGACACGTTGAATTTTATTGCGTAATCCTGTAATAAAAAAATTAAAAAACAGCAAAATATGCACTTTCGACACGCATCGTTCACGAAATTTCTACACAATAATACAAACAATGAGAATTGTAGTAATTCATGCACACTGTATGCGTTTGTGTCGGAGTTTTATTTAACCTGCGTTTTTTTTTTATCAATATTTATGCAATGATGGGTGACGGAACGATGATGCTCTCGCGCGAACACGATCGAATATCAGTGTAGCGTTTATCAGTAACGAAAATACATCTCGATATATATATATATATATGGGGCATTCCATACCAATTCGACCTGGGTCTGACCCTCGACCCCTCAAATCTGGTTCCCGATTTTTCCTATCATTACTCTCACTCTATCAAGCAATTACAATTTTTTTTCAGATTTTTCAAAATAAATTTGAGCGCGTCATGAATTTTTGAATTTTTTTTTTTGAACACCTCGATGGCCGTAATTGAAAAATCTGAAAAAATTCCCAAAAATACAGTGTCAGATATAAAAAATGTTGGTGTAAAATTCATAATGTCTGGGCTTTTGCTTCAACCCGTTTTTTAGCTTTTTGAGGAAAAAAAATGAAAAAAATAAGAAGCAGAGGTCAATTTACTGTAGACTGTTGCTCGAAATTTCGTATGCATAGTACCAGATTTGTTTGGTTTTGTTTGGGTTCACTGTTCATGACCGCTTTCTATTAATCATGATTTTACGATGATATTACAGAAAAAAATGCTTTAAAAAATCCTTAAAAATTTCCAAAAACCGTTCGACATCATCAAAAATATTCAAGCTACTGTCTGCAGTAGTGGTTCAATAGTAGTTTAGAGTGTACCGAACCTCACCAGGCATCTTACGCTTATTGTTAGTGCAATTCGCATCATTTCCAAATCCCTAATTAGGGTTTTTGTCAACCATGATAAAAAAAAAAAAATCGAAAATTACAAAATACACTTTAGAAAAATCGGAGAAATTTTTTTAAAACTCTGGTACTATGCATACAAAATTTCGAGCAACAGTCTACAGTAAATTGACCTCTGCTTCTTATTTTTTTCATTTTTTTTTGCTCAAAAAGTTAAAAAACGGGTTGAAGCAAAAGTCCAGACATTATGAATTTTACACCAACATTTTTTATATCTGACACTGTATTTTTGGGAATTTTTTCAGATTTTTCGATTACGGCCATCGAGGTGTTCAAAAAAAAAAATTCAAAAATTCATGACGCGCTGAAATTTATTTTGAAAAATCTGAAAAAAAATTGTAATTGCTTGATAGAGTGAGAGTAATGATAGGAAAAATCGGGAACTAGATTTGAGGGGTCGAGGGTCAGACCCAGGTCGAATTGGTATGGAATGCCCCATATATATACAGGGTGGACCACGCAACGTGTGCGCCTCTTTTACGACCAAAATATGCGTTGCACAAAAAAATGTTTTATACAAAAGTTACATGGTTTATAAGGCTACACTATGTGGTGCATTAATTTTTTTTATAGGTGGTGGCGCTTCGAAGATTTGAAGGTCAACTTTATTTCTTCAAATGGAATGCTATGTTTGTTATAGCGTAATATGATAGAGTATCGAATTCTGAGTAAAAAAGTATAGACCTTTATTAGCCCTAGAGTTAATAGCTAACGAGTAATTTCACTTTATTACTTTAAAATTTTCTTCACGTAATATCAAGTTGGAGATTCAAATATACTACAAATTTCTGAATGGCAGTGTTTACATCACAGTGTTTATCAATATTAACACATTTACCACATCACACACACTTATCATGATTCACAATCTTCTCAATGATTGTAATCCGGTATTAAAGTATCCTTCGGTGATTGTGCGTGATTATTATCAGAAAGATAAAAGTGAAAATGAATGAATGAATCTCCAACTTGATATTACGTGAAGAAAATTTTAAAGTAATAAAGTGAAATTACTCGTTAGCTATTAACTCTAGGGCTAATAAAGGTCTATACTTTTTTACTCAGAATTCCATATTCTATCATATTACGCTATAAAAAATATAGCATTCCATTTGAAAAAATAAAGTTGACCTTCAAATCTTCGAAGCGCCTCCACCTATAAAAAAAATAAATGCACCACATAGTGTAGCCTTATAAACCATGTAACTTTTGTATAAAACATTTTTTTGTGCAACGCATATTTTGGTCGTAAAAGAGGTGCACACGTTGCGTGGTCCACCCTGTATATATAGTTACGTGCATACGTGCGCGTGTGTATGGAAAAGCCACTGAAGCACAGAGTATAAGTACGAGCCGGGCTTGTATGCCTATACACATGTCCATGTTTATTATTGGCGATTCCCCCTGCCGAGTAAGCTGAGATCTATTCTCGGCAAAAGTCTATGACTGCGCACCACACTACCAGAGTGCCAACATTTATTGAACAAGCAAAAATTCAATTAGTGGGTTGACGATTATTTAGCGAGCACTGGAATTGGACTTGTCGTTGAGGGAATTTGCCACGTCTACGGTCGGTAAAAATCGTACGGCCAAGTTTTTTTTTTTTCTAGACGGATTACATTTCGTGCAAACGAAATGACAGACATTGATCGACTTTCAATACAGCGAAAGGGGTTTGTTTGTTTGGGTTTGTTTGGGTTTTTTTTCAAGCCAAGTTTTTTTTTCTAGACGGATTACATTTCGTGCAAACGAAATGACAGACAATGATCGACTTTCAATACAGCGAAAGGGGTTTCTTTTCATTTTTCCGAAATATCAGACGTCTTGGAGAATACTGGAAATCTGTAAATCAGCTATCTCTCTCTCTCTCTCTCGTACTGATTCTCGGTGAGTGTGACGATAGGAAACCTTACTGCCAATCTCTTCCGCTAGAGGGGACATTGGATTGTCACGTAAACAGAACGTGATGTTTATTGTTAGTGTGATACTCTTTGGTTTTGCCTATTTTTCTACCACGGTCTTACATACAGGTCTGGAAACTCCGTCGGATGGGGGGGATCGCTTACTCACGAAAATTTTTTAATGCACTGGCCGCTAGGAGCGCTCCTATCTTAAAAGAATTGGTGGCGAAGTGCGGTACGGGGGCAGACGGAGGTATTGAAAAAAGACAGAGCTAATCGCCGCAATACTCTGCATCTGCCTGTCTCCGTAACACCTCATTTCAATTATTGGTTCTGCAGTATATATATATATATATATATATATATATTGGTGGTATATCTACCAATATAGCTAATTATAATGAATAAAATTAAGCGGTGAACCAACCCAACAAGCCGTCAAATCTAATTAAACCCCAAGCGTGGCTATAACTTAAATATTAGAAAACTGTCTTATTCATGTAAAGATAATCGTAGTCGCACGGATAGGGTGCTGAGCTACCGTTTTGAAGGAGCCGAGTTCGATCCCCGAAGAGTGGGCTTTTTTTTTGCATTTGCATAGGTTTCTGGTTATGTATTAATTATTTATACACATTGTATTGTTTTTGTATGTCATTATTTTCTTTCTCTCAAATAAAAATTCTAATTAATTTTTAAATAAATGTTTTTATTTTTTTATCGGTTTTTTGGTCGTTGGTAAAGGTTTCGAACTATGGGTAAATAACAAAATGATGAAATCATTTATACCACGTCGCATTTTATTATTACAACACGCGAAATAACGAGTGCTTCGATAATTCAATTCTGCTTCCAGTTTTGCACCCCGGCACAACACAGATTCTCGGCATTTTTTCACTTTCGATAAGTCAATAGCACAGGAAATCCACTAATGAGTCGCTTTTGTTTACAAAATTATTTTTGCTGGTTATGTTCAACTGGGGGCAAGATTTCAGCGCCGCGTAGTGTCAATTCTCAACGAATATTTTCGTCCGTAAGCGGCCTACCCCCACCATGCGAATTCTGGCAGAGTTTCCAGGCCTGTATGTAAGACCGTGGTTTCTACGACTATTGTTGAATTTTCTTTAAGGCAGCAGTCTCGCCACAGTCACGTCGAAAAATGTATTCTTCGCTCGATCGATAAAAGCTTCGAAATATTCTTATAATGTGGGTTGTACATCTTATCGGGATGTAAAAACTTATAAAGTAATGATGAAAACGCCTTATATAATGTTTACCTAACCCTCACTTTTGTATCAGACTATCCATTCCGGCTACTGATACGTCGATATTCTGCGTATACGGATATGCACACACTACTGTAATCTAGTTCTAGTCTGCTCCAGTCGCTTCGTGGCGTTAGCGTCGCTAGACATTGCTTAAATTAAAGAGCTATATCTCTGAAACTAAACGGTCAAAATTCATGATTTTTATTTACCCTCTTCGTCATGTGCTCCTCTGTAATTGTTAATTAAAAAAAAATCTGTAGAAAAGTTTCGAAGTATTGCGTGAAATGTGAAATTTTCCATTGCTCACTATAAGAAGCCTATAAGTAAACTATAAGTAACCCTATAAGTAATCCCTATAAGTAAAACCATGAAATCTGTGATTGTCAAAATCTCGAAAACGGAACGGTGAATCCTTTTGAAATTTTGAAGGTAATCATTTAATAGTGTTCTGAATGAGTCCTTAAAATGAAATAAAAATCTATAGAAAAACGCCTTGGCGAGACTACTACCTTAACCCTTTGAAGCTTAGTGACATACTGGTATGTCACCTACTCGGTTTTTCTTGAATAAAAAAAATGTTTAGCGCACAACGACGAACGTAAATGTATATTTAGGATGTTAGGAGATCAATTGTTACTACAATATCACTATTAAGGGCTTATGTTGCACTTATTGGATGTTGATCATCACTATAGTACAAAAAAACACGTTTTTTAGACAATAAATGTAATTGTGCCTAATCTAGCGGGTAAACCATACACAAAAAATGAATTCAGAGACGTTTTTTGGGTCGCTGATTACGAATTCGAGCTGAAAATCCAGAAATTCAAAATGGCGTATCCAATATGGCGTATCCAATATCTGAAATATTCAGATCCGCGTAAACTGTCAAACAACTGTGAGAGGGTACGTTTACGCAAGCCGCAATTCTGTAACGCTGCGCTGTTACCTTACTACTGTAGAAAAAACTCGCGTAAACGCCATCAGTTCGTTCTTCATGTTATTATGCATGCGTGTTTGACCGTTTACGTAACTAGAATATCTTAGCGTAACGTGAGCAAGTGTCTGCATAAACATGCTCAATGATTTTCTCATCGACATGTTATTAAATGACGTCGAAAAATAAAAAATATCCAAAATCAGCGTAAAAATCCTATTGTTTACATCTGTCTGTTATGTCTGACAACTACTCCAGCTTTGAGCACCCATTTATTAAACCGAAAGAATGATTTATGTATGGATTTCCAATGAAAAATGAGAAATTTTGTCGTTTTTATTTTTTTCCAATGTGTTGCAGATCGAATTCTGAGACGTTTTTTTTTTTGAAATGTAGGGAATGAAGAGTAAAATCATGTCAATTTTTGTCATAATAGTAGAAAAATCTCTTCGCTACAAAATAATGTTTTTGAAGGAAGATTCGATGATTAAAAATAGAGTTCAGCATTAAAAAAAAACGAAAATAATTTTTCCATTAACATTGACATGTTTCTGATTTTACAGAATTTTTTCAGATTTTTCGGTCGCCTCTTAGTATTTAATAACTGCAAAAATGAAAAAAAACACGTTTTTTCAGCAGGAAGACCCCTCGGAACCGATGTAGAAAGCTGTAATTTTACAAAACATTTTTTTTTTAGGTTAGAAACTTAGGAAAAAATCAGCGCCACAAAATACGGTGGGAGCAGATTGACCATTCTTATCTGGCTAGACCCTTTCAGCAAATTCTTAGCATTACACGATAGCTGAGCAACCTCCTTAAGAGAGGTGGCCCATATAGGCTGAGTCGCAATACTGATGAGCGATTGCAGATTCCAAAAGTTCTTCGAGGTTTTCTCCGAGGATTCTAAAAGTTCTCAACTGGTGTTTCGGGAAAAAGGAACAAGTACATCTTCTGCTTTGTTCATAGATGATAAGCATCCACCTCTTCGATTGCTCGCGTGTATACTTTATGTTACGCTGTCATTTTTGGAATCGGTGTGCTCGAGGTGTGCTTCCCTTAATACCGTAATACTTACGGTATTAAGAGGACTACGCATCGAAAAATCTCGAATCGTTTGTTTACTTTTTGTATTCTGTTACTACACTCTTTTCCAAACATTTTGGCGCGAAGAAAACTGAAAAATGAGAAAAATCGAACTCAGGAAAGCAACAAAGCTTGAATATCAGAAACCGTAGCACGATCACTGTCCATCCGGACAAGACAAGGTGTACGTGGCAAAAAGCTAAATGTGACCGCTCACTGAAGGACTACAAATACAAAGCTGCACTGCATGCCGATGTTCAAAAAGCAATAAAACCAGTGTAGGAAGCTTTAGCTGACGAGGAACTATTGTCCAAATGCGTGGGACATTATACACAAAATTCAAACGAATCATGAAATGATTCGTTTCTATTGTATGGAAAACTGCCTCGAAAGCATCATCCACCGGGACTGATAATGTTGTCATCGCAACAAACACGGCAACTTTGTTATTTAATGACGGTTCAATTCGTTTGCTGGATGTTATGAAAGTATTACGCTTGGAGTATGAAGCGGGCGCCGTTGAAATGTGCAAGTTGCGTGACCAGGAACGCTTGTTGGATGCAGACAAGTGATCGGCAAGCATCGACAAAAGCTAGGGTGGACAAAAACCGACGTTCCGCGATTGCTGCCACACACAGAGCTGAACCTGAGAAGTCCTTTTACAGCGCCGGCAATTTTTAACGTACGTAAGTAGCAATTTTTCTACCGTAGTACTGCTCGAGAACTTAAACGCGTTTTTTCTCGAAACAGCATTTTGTACTTGTTTTCCCGCGATAATTCTAGAATAATTGAAGATATCGCCTTGATTTTTTTCAAAAATGAACATATCAACTTTCTCTACAAAATGAACCGCCGTCAACGAATGTCATCCATTTATCGAGGTTTTTCAAATGTTAGCCGCATTTTTCTATATTTTTGCTTTTTTTTTAATTCTAGGTTCAGTCTGTGGAGGAACATCCCCTGAAGAGAATGACATTTGGGGATTGTTGAAAACTCCAACCGGCAGCTTGGAATCCAGGCAACGAGGGAGCAGTGCATGAGACGCGTGGTCTTCTTTATCCGCCCATATCTCCCTTGAATATTTATATTTTTGAAACCTCAACCACTGAATTTAATAGCCAAAACTCCAATAAAAACGTTGCAAAAAAGAAAATATGTATGTTGTTGCGGTTCTGTACTAATGCCATTTGAATTTCATTCCATTTTCGGCCCATATTCGCTGCCTAGTCCCCTTAATTTTGCAAAACCAAAGTACTGTGCTCAAAAGCAGTACGGATTTTCCATACAGTACTGTAGATTGGTTGTGGCAGTTTTGCAAAATTTGACTACTGATTGGCGTCTCATGTCAGGTATGCAACGGTACGTTTCTAGTATTCGTATGAAGCTCCTAGTGGTAATTGTTTACATGGACGCTACACGAGCAGTGTTGTCTCCAACGCAAGACAAAGCTACCGTTTCGACCTACCGCAGCTGAATGGATCTAAGAGCGTTCCGGTTTGGTTCGAGGTATGCAAAACAGTTACTGGCATATTTCTTCTCCTTTGAGTTATTCAATATTGTTGGCTATGTCCGTAGTAGCCGTTTTAACAATATGTTGTTCAAAAGGATCGGTAAGGATGATTACGTCGGTCGAAAACTAGTCAACACGATTTTTACTCCCAAGCGTGATGGAAGTAGTAAACTACTGCTCAGTATACAGGGTGTCCGAGGACGAAATGTCAACCCTGAAATGGGGGGTTGGGGGTGAAATTCTGCGTCGATTGATATAAGCATGTATCGTTCCCAGATCAACGCCTGAATTATTATTAATTTTTAAAGACGAGCCAAGCAGGCGCGCCCGATGAACGGGCTCGCGTCGGTGAGCGATACGCGCGTGTAGTGGTGCCTGGCGGGGCGATGCTCCTACCGTGCTCTGCCAGGCACCGCGTATCGCTCACCGACGTAAGACCGCTCATCGGGCGCGCCTGATTGGCTCGTCTTTAAAAATTAATAATAATTCAGGGGTTGATCTGGGAACCGTACATGCTTATATCAATCGACTCAGAATTTCACCCCCAACCCCCCATTCCAGGGATGACATTCCGTCCTAGGACACCCTGTATAGTCCTAATGGACTCCTACTTCGGTGTGGAGTTGAAAGAAAATCGGTGTCCTAAACGTCTGGCTTTCTCCTTGTGAGCACAACAATCGAAGGATAAAATTTTTTCGCCAAAATTTCAACCGTTCTTAAACCACTATATCGCCGTAAAAAATAATCGTAGGCAAAATTTAAAAAAAAAAACCATTTTCAAGCGCGATAGGTCGTCTCCAAAAATTGCGGTGAAAAAAATGTTCGTACGTTTTCGGAAATTAAGTTATTGTTCGTTGAATGACAGAACCAATTTGGCGTTCCCTTGAAAAACATGGAAATTCGAAAAGTACCTCTTACATGCGAGCTGCTCGAAGATAGGGAATAGAGGAGATATCGAATTTGGGCTCTAAGCAGGTTAGGTGGGATCGAGCCAACAGACTTGAGATGAAAAGCAGATTGAGGAGGCCTGTGTTTTGTACGTTTCACGGAAACTGGGGATGAAAAGAAGGTTTGGGAAGACTAACAGAGGCTACACTGGACCAGATGGAGGCCTCTATATGGCACTGAACTCGAGAAATGGGGTTTGGTAGGTTCAACGGAAGCTGGCGACTTGTGCATTACAAAAGAAATGGGTCCTGCGAGTGTTCAGAGGATGCTATACATTTCGACTCGGGCACTCTTAAATATGGCTACGGATCTTCGAAAACTGTAGGTCACTACACTGAGAGAAATGTATGGTAACTTCAACCATATTTTATATGTCCCTTAGGGGACAATAATATTTTATAGTCATGGTTACTGCCTAAAATATAGTACTGCTTATGATATTTTAGCAGTTGTGTTAACTATGCTCATATTTTAACCGCAACCAACAATCTTACAAGCATACGTTGATTTGTTCAATGCTATATAATATAGTAGGTTTTCATAAAATGGATATTACCTTACACTATCAAAAAATAGTAATTTTTACCATATTGAAATATATGTCTACTAAATGTAGAAAATATTCATAAATTCAAAAATTCTCAATTGAGAGTACTACCTGTATGATTGTTTATCATAATTTGTCATTCCCTGACCTCCTGAAATGATTCCTGTCGGAGAAAATATTTCGCCTGAACATGGATTCGAACCTACGACCTACCTATCTATACTACACACGCTGCCACTATGCTACCCGGGTACTTATGTTATTTTGATCGTAGATTTGGCATAAGAGATAAAAGTAATTCCAGCTGCAATTCCGAATAGCTGTTACCTCCGATATAGGTAGAATTTTGCACAGATCATCTTTTTGATAATATATGTCACGGCTTAAATGGATTTTTGGCGCAAGGCAATAGTTTTCGAAATATCGAATTTTAAAAACTGATAAATTAATGCGCTAATATATCTATATCGATCACAGCGTGCTACCGCTGTCTCGACTTTATTGACACGTTCCACAAATGATTTACGTCTTCACTATAAGATTACCATAATTGCGTTCGTATAGTCACTTTTCGTAAGATCTTGTAAAAAATTATACTCAACAAGTGTTAATGTTAACCATATAAATAGTACAAACTTTCACTGAGAAAAATGTTCATAGTATTTTCTAAAAAAACGCCCATGGTAAAAGTTGGCATAGTTAAATTCCCTATAGTTTATTGACACCGCAATAATAATATGGTTAACACAACTATAAGCGTCTATCTAATCATGCCGTTTTGATAGTGTGTTTGATTATCTAGTATCCCCGAAATAACTATTAACTACTGTGAAAGGTTTTACAATATCGATATAGTTAATTCAGTTAATATTTTTACAATAGTTAGTAGTTATTTCGGGGATAATAGATAGTTGAGCACGCCACCAAAGTTGCATTTTTAGATATATTTTTCGCTTATAGTTGTGTTAACCATATTATGATTACGGTGCCAATAAACTATACGGGATTTTACTATCCCCTCTTTTGTCGTGGGCGTCTTTCATAAATACCATGTACTTTGCTCTCACAGTGCAGCATTAGTATTTGTGCGTCGATTTTGTGATATAGCTGAATTAACCATATCGATATTGTAAAGCCTTTTATAATAGTGTATAGTAATTTCGGAGATACCAGATACCCGAGCAGAAATCTAATCAGGCTGCCTGAGGATCCATCAGGGCCGGATCAGGGATCAATAAGGCGCCCTGATCAGGTACGCCTGATTTGAGCCGGACAGGGGCCTGAGCAGGGATCAATACGGCGCCCTGATCAGGCACGCCTAATTTGTGCCAGACAGGGGCCTGAGCAGGGATCAATAAGGCGCCCTGATCAGGCACGCCTGATTTGCGCCGGATCGAAGCCTTATCAGGTATCAATAAGGCGCCCTGATCAGGCACGCATGATTTGCGCCGGAAAGATTGGGACGGTCATCGCCAAAACCGGAACAAAAACTAAACGATCAAGTCAAGTAAAATAAAAACTTAAACTTAAAAAAAATGTTTTCATATGTTTCATATTTTTAATAACGTTAGTAAACTTGATAACGTGTAATTGCGATAATAATTTAATAAATGTTGATGTATTTTTAAACAAAAAATTAAACAAATGATTGAGCCAGATGACACGCATGTCTCAGGCTGGATGAGGCACCTGATCCGGCCCAGATAAGTTGGTTGATCCGAGCCAGATATAGTGCCTAATCCGAGCCTGGTAAGGTGCCTGATCCGGGCCTGATAAGGTGCCTGATCCGGACCTGAATTTGCAAAAGCGTTACATCCCTGATCAGGGCCGGACTAAATTTGCCTGATCCGGCCCGGATTTGCTATTGTGGCAGCCTGATCCGGTCCGGATTTCACCCTGAACAAATTTCTGCTCGGGTAGTCAAACACGCCACCAAAGTCGTATGTTTACGTATACTTTTCGCTTATAGTTGTGTTAACCATATTATGATTGCGGTGACAATAAACTATAGGGAATTCGACTATACTCTCTTTTACCATGCGCGTTTTTTTTTGTAAATACTATACACTTTTCTCTCAGTGTAGTTACTAAAAATCTAGAAAAGCAATATTATGGGTTTTGGCAGTTGATTATCTTTGAAATATCTTTTTTAACACAGCGAATATGTATATTTACTTTAATGGCAGAAGTAGTAGACTCAAATTTATGTACGACGTTTTGGAAGCGCGTGCCAATCGTTGATCATCGATCTATTGCATTGTGCGATATTTAATACCAACGAGTTTATGCAATTCTGTCGGGTTTATTCCAGATTTTATCGTTTGCTTAGTTTTTTTAGTATGCCATTCTGACATAACGGTGTTGGTTTGCTTGCATATGGATATGGAAAATTGTTGCAGACAAAGGCTTGAATACACGTGGACTTGCTCAAAAGGTCTCATGACACCAGTTTCGCGGCCTTTTCCCCCCCCTTAATCCTCTACTCCGCGTAAATAGAGCGAGGGTCTCTCCATGATATAAGAATCGAGCGATCGATTGAAGGAAAATATGTGGTGGTTATCCACGTAATCACATGGTATATAAAAGTAGGGGATGAAAAAAATCTGTTGATAGGGTTGCAGCGATGAGAACAATGATGCAGTTCAGTGAATATTTCTCGGTCGTCAATACTTGGTAATATAGGGGGAATAAAAAAGGTTAAGGTTACACACCGGTTGGAGGGTGCGGCGTATCGTGTTGTCGTTTATTCTTTCATGCACACCTGATCGCGCGGAACATCCGGATGTTCACAAAAGTAGGTAAAAAAAACTCGAGGCTTATTGAGGAGGGAGTTCGATGGTGAATCGATTTTCTCGTCGAAAAAAAATCGATTTTTTTTATCGATTCTCTGGCTTTCGATTTTTTTCAGAATCGATTTTCTAGGCTAGAATCGAAACGTTGTCTGGATGGAAAATAATCGAACGATTATTTCACCAACGTACCAGGCAAGAAGCGTAATTCGACTTTTTTTTTCACCAGTAAAAGACTTGACTCTTTATATCACCGTGCAACAGTTTCGTTCATGCAAACTCGATGGCGTTAGCTGACATTTGTTCGAAGTTCACTCGTCACGAGATTGCAAGATTCGAGTGTGCTTGAAGTTAGCAAAAATTGAGAAAAAATATATAAAAACGACAAAAACTACGTGTTTGCTTGGATTTGTTTGGGTTACAACAAGCAAAACAACTTTTTTAAACCATTCCATGCACTATATCTGGCGCGGACCAAGCAACTTATCTGGCCCGGATCAGGTGCCTCATCCAGCCTGAGACATGCTTGTCATCTGGGTCAATCATTTGATTAATTTTTTGTTTAAAAATAGATCAGCATTTATTAAATTATTATCGCAGTTACACGTTATCAAGTTTACGAACGTTATTAAAAATATTAAACATATGAAAACATTTTTTTAAAGTTTAAGTTTTTATTTTACTTGACTTGATCGTTTAGTTTTTGTTCCGGTTTTGGCGATGACCGTCCCAATCTTTCCGGCCCAATCTGTCCGGCGCAAATCATGCGTGTCTGATCAGGGCGCCTTATTGATACCTGATAAGGCTTCTATCCGGCGCAAATCAGGCGTGCCTGATCAGGGCGCCTTATTGATCCCTGCCCAGGCCCCTGTCCGGCTCAAATCAGGCGTACCTGATCAGGGCGCCTTATTGATCCCTGATCCGGCCCTGATGGATCCTCAGGCAGCCTGATTAGATTTCCGCTCGGGAACCACATCCCTACACGGATTTGATAGAGACGCCCCACGTAGGGAGTCCACATTGGAATCCAAGTGGATCTTGCGCTATTTCCCAATTCACGTTGTTTGAACATTTTCCGTCCATAATTATCAACCGGAATTTGTTGGATATCAAAAAAAAAAATATATATATCATTTGGTGATATCGTGCACAAATTTATTGGGGAGCTCCAAGATGCGCCCACATCTCCATAGGGATTTGTCAGGGACACCGCACATAGGGCGTTCTCGTTGGGAGCCAAATGGATTCTGGACTGTTCCCCGATGAACGTCGTTTGAGAATTCTTACCACGTTCGAATCGATAATATGTGAAAAGTCACGATAAAATAGCTCAGCGTGTTGAAGCATAACTTGCACGCTTCGTGAGCGTGCACGTTTGCAGTGATATTACGTCAAAGTATAGTAAAACAAACAACAAACGTTAATTACACTGCATTTTCAATGATGTGATTCAAAACGATTTTTGGGATAACATTCTTTAAACGATTTATACTTTTTTGAGACAAGATTTGTACTTTTTAAAGATCCACTCATTTTGTATATCTGTATATGTTGGGTACAAAATTCAACGTACAGAATGCGATTGAATCCACCAACAATTATATCAAAGTCTGTTCGATAATGTGAGAATCCTTAAAGATTCAAATTCGATTCGTACATAGGATTCCAATGGGGAATACCAATTGGAGTCCAATGTGCGAGCGTGACGTTTTAGTATAGGGATCCAAAGCGATGACAAATTGGATCCCAATCAGGAAGCGGGAAGAGGTATGGGAATCCAATTAGATCCCTACGCCAAGTACGGGCGTAAGAATGCACCCTGAACAGGCAAAAGTAAGGTATCCTGTATGTTGCCATAACATGGCTGCCATGGACGCCGTGTTACGGCACGCCTGATCTGTGCCGGATGTCGATCGGTTCGGCGGTACCGTAGTACGGGAACAAGGAGGCGCCCTGAACAGGCCGAAGTAAGGTAGCCTGTATGCCGCCGTAACATAGGTGCCATGAACGCCGTGTTACGGCGTACCTGATTCGTGCCATATGTCCACCGGATCAGTGGAACCGCAGTATGGCAGTAAGAAGGCTACTCCCGAGTAGAAATATTGTCAGGCTGGCCTGATATTTGATCCGGGCCTGATCAAGTTGTAGTACGGAGGCCTTATTTAAGGCATGACTTAATTTGCCTGATCCGGCTGGTGTCTGGCGATAGTCAGGCAACTGGATGTACGTTCTCCTCCAGTTGCCTGATCCGGCTAGATGCAGGCGCTGGTCAAGCAACCGGACTTACGGCTTACTTCAATTTGCCTGATTCGGCTAGCTTCAGGCGATGGTCAAGCAGCCGGACAGAGTAGACTACCGAACGATGGTAAATTAACTGCGTAGTTTAGTCCAGTGAATGTGATGCCATCGGTGCATATTCAATCAAATCTCTAAGAGAAAGTGTTATTTATTTTCTACATGCATCTACGTGAAAAATGTATTTGATAAATAAAAATTGATATTCAGTTTAAAAAATAAACTATTAGCGTTAATTATAATTTCGTGCCTTCTTCTGTTTTAAATATTCGTGGTATTTTTTATTTTAGGAATAATTTGGACATCCTAAACAGGGCTCCATTACATCATACTGACTAGGTCATGATTTTTCATTTTGATCGAGCCTTGCTAAATCAAGCTCTGATCACGCCTTGATTTTTTACCCTGATCAGGCCGAAATCGGGGAAAGTGTCACAAAAATGATCAGGGCTTGATCAAGAATCCTGATCAAGGCCGGAAAAAGAAATCAGGATGCCTGATCAGGCCTTTATTGTAGCCGGAGCAAGATTTCTACTCGGGCTTTACTTCAGCCTGATCAGGGCAAGGTGCCCGTTTACTCCCGTACGATGGTTTCTCTGACCCGGCGGGCGGTATCCGAATCGCAGTCTGACAGCTGTCAGCTCCGTGTTGAGGCTGCCGATGGCGAAGACAGCCAAGGTGTAGATTAAGGACATAAGTGATACTATTTAACAAAGTATAATTTTAGTTATTATTAATCCAAGAACCAACGATTAACCAAATATGACATTACTGTAAAATCTAAATATAAAAATAAAAAGACATTACAGGTTAATTTATTTTTGTGGGCTATTATAGGTCCACATGCACCTTTTTAAGGCAGTCGTCTGGTGCAGAGGGTCAAAATATCGATTTTTTTTCCTTTAATCGATGGTTTAACTATTGGAGAACATGTTCTTAAAGTCCTAGAAGTAAACTCGAAGTATTTTCGAAGATACAGACCCGAGAACAGGTAAGCGTCGAGAAAATGTGCGAAAGCTTGGTTAGAGCGGGCTGGGCCGCGCGCGCAGTAGGATACGGAGAGTTATCTCGGTCCTTCTATGAATTGTAATGCTTAGAAAAGGAACAAAGGGACAAAGGGACAGAAGCAAAACTCCAACGAGAGTTTTAATTCAACAGTATGGCGTATGGCTTCAAAACAGAGTTGTGAATAATGCATTATTTTGATAATGCATTACTGTATACATTACAAATTACAAAAGTAATATGTAATGGATATACGTTCCATTACAAATTACAAAAGTAATGTGCAATGGACATATGTTCCATTACAAATGACAAAAGTAATGTATAATGGATGTGTGTTCCATTACAAATAAGAAAAGTAATGTGCAATGAATGCATGTTCCGTTACAAATTACAAAAAGTAATGTGTAATGGTTGCATGATCCATTACAAATTGAAAAAGTAATGTATGATTAATGAGTGCTTCATTACAAAATACAATTACAATAAGGTAATTCTTAGTGGAGAATATTCCATCACAAATGGAGAATATTCCATCACAAGAAAAACGAATTTACTTAAAACAAATTTCAATGAGCGAAATAAAATAATCAGATAGCAATGTGCAAATTTCTAATGTGAGCACGGCAATTTTTCTATTTGTAATGGAATATTCTCCACTACAAATTACTTTTTATCAATTGTAGTTTGTAATGGAACATGCATCCATTACAAATTACTTTTTATCAATTGTAGTTTGTAATGGAACATGCATCCATTACAAATTACTTTTTGAAATTTGTAATGGAACGTGCATCCATTACTCATTATTTTTTGAAATTTGTAATGGATCATGCAACCATTACACATTACTTTTTGAAATTTGTAATGGATCATGCAACCATTACACACTACTTTTCTCATTTGTAATGGAACACACATACATTACACATTACTTTTGTAATTTGTAATGGAGAACTTATCCAATACACATTATTTAAAGTAATGAGTAATGCATTATTTTAAAATTACTATTTTCACAACTCTGCTTCAAAACACTTGAATTCGGGGCCTAAAATCGTACAAATTGCCGCCTATATAGCTGCAGACATGTTTAAGGGACAACACCACTGTGACGGCTTCAAAAAATCGATTTTTTGAAAACCATCTAGAAAAATCTAAAATACATTTAAGATTAAGATGCCGTTGGACCCAGGTCGAAAAAATAATTATTTTCGGAGATATTGAATATTTTGTGGAGCGGTGCAGCGCTCTGTGACGCTCGGGGTCCCGCGCAGCCGCCTCTTCCTGAGGAAGTATTGGAGGCAATTACGCCAGTCTTCGAAAATTTGAGCAGAGACGATTTGCTGCAGCGTTGTTTGGGCGGCTTCACGCAAAACAACAACGAAAGCTACAACAAATCAGTTTGGGCAATAGCCCCCAAGTGTCAGTCCGGGAGCAAAAACATCGTCGATATTGCAGCTGATATCGCGGTATTATTATTCAATGATGGCCTGAGAAGCCTCATGAAAGTTTTGGAGACGTTGGGGATAACTATCGGCCCAAATTGTTTCAATTTTTACGTTGAAACCGACGCAGCGCGGATCGAGCTGGCGGAGCGCTCGCTCACAGACGCTGCAAAAGAGGCAAGAAGAGCCTCTACAAGTTCGGGAAAAGATGCTAGGGACAATCATTTGCTTCTTGAAGGCCAGCTATATGGTGCCGGCATCGCTGATTAAAGGTAAAAAATTTTTTTTCCAATTTATCGCATAAATTAACAAACCTAAAACTTTGAACGCGTTTTTCTCAAAACCACTTTTTTGAGTGCGGCACGCAGCAGAACTCGAGCAATTTTTATCCGATCGACTTCAAATTTGGACTGCATCAATAAAACTAGATTATCTAAAGAAGTACATAGGATTTTTTCGATATCTCAATAATAAAAAAAGTTATAGCCTATTTTCGACGAGAAATTTTGCTCGAAAATCGTCCTTTAATTTCAAAAGCGTGCCTATTTTTTAAAAATCAATATTTTTTCAAATCCCTATGTACTTCTCTTCAAAATATTATATTATTAACGAAAACACTCGGTATTTTTTTTCAGATCGACTTTGAAGAGAGTTCTGCTGCGTGCCGCGAACCACTGCAGAGGCAACAGTACCTGACGCGGGAGCTTCCCCAGCGTCACCATGGGGCGTGAATAATTTGAAATTTTTTTTTATGTATCTTCAATAAACAACGAACAAAACAAAAAAAAAAATTTCGAATATCTCTTTTTTTTCCCACAAAAAAAAATTCTTGAAAAATGGCAAAAAAACAGGGGGTCACAGTGGTGTTCTGCCTTAATGAAGGCTATACAGCAGTCTTGATGATGATGGGGTTGCTGGGATCGAGTATTGGCCAGCAGTGCAAGATGTTCGCCGATCAGAACGACGCGCAACGAATCACGCGGAAAAACCAGCGTCAAAGTTAAAGCTCTAAGGAGGCTCGTACTACTCGTAGATTCGAAAAAAAATGAATAAAAACGTGTTTTTTTTTAAGAAGCGGAAAGACTACTATACGGACCAGGCATAGCTGATTAGCGCTAGATTCCAGTAAGTTACCAATAATTAATATTTTCCCGACCGAATACTTTAAAGCGCGTTTTCTCGTAATCTCGTTTTCGTGATTCTTTCAAATCGGCGGGCGTGATAGCAAAAAAACTATTTGACCTATCGACCGAAATCAAAGTTCATTCTCTAGATTATTAAAAACCATCCTAAATGAACTAAAAACATTAATAAGAAAGTCATTTTATACTATTTTTATTGCACGAAGAAAGAAAAAAAATGGTAAAAATCGTCACTTTTTTGTTCAAGCTCGAAAATGAATATGGTTTCACGATTTTTTCTGGGGTTTTTTTAGTTCATCGACAATAAAAATATATGTCAATTAAAAATAATTGTGGTTTTTGCGTTCCAGACAAGAATCAAGCACACCATCTTTCCCGCCAGTTCGAGACTCCAGCGGCGAGGCGCTTCTATGGTCAATTTAATACTGCGTCATTTTGCGACAATTAGTTAATAAACATTTTTTTTATACTCTTCAAATGTGTGTTAAAGTACAATAAAATTTTCAAGAAGCTCCGTTGTTTCTTTCCTTATAAAAAAAATCACCTTTTTTTAGGCTTCTACACCAGATGACTGCCTTAAACTTTGTTTCAAGATTTTTTTTTTCAGTTTCAAGGAAAAAGATTGTATAAAAAAATAACATTAATGACATTCTTCAGTATGATAAAAATAGGCAACGAAAATAAAAGCAAGTTTATACCATTGTTAGGATGGCGAAGTAGGTAGCGCGCTCAGCTTTAGAATTAGAAGTCATAGGTTCGAATCACGCGGCTAGACAAAAATTTTAACGAGACAGGACACGATTCAATCCAATTCTCATATATGTCAGGACATAAATAAAGCATATGGAAACAAAAAAAATACTACGATAATTGTATTATTAATAATTTCCGGGCCAAGTCTGCCCCGTAGCTAAATTTTTAGTCATGACCCGTGCGGAAATTGAAGTTCAGGCTTTGATCGGGCCCATCTTAATTTTCCCTAACTTTATTAAGGCCCTAGTCTGGAAGCCTCACATGGGCCATTAGTGGCCGGTCACACTTTGCTAACGAAGGCCATTGAAGGTAAAATCATCAGGGCATTTAAATTTGCCTCAACTGTGCCTCATAGAAATTGTTGCAGCCATATGCGTACGTGCGTGTGTGTACACTGTGAAAACGAAATGTATTATTTCAATACATTTGAGGCTTAGAATTCTGTCGCATATTTTGACACGTTTGATCCTGCGTTGTTTTAATGAACGAACTGGATGCTTGTTGGTTCAAGGCATCACAGCTCGCCTACTAAACGCATAATTTTATTATTATATTTAATCGATCTCGATAATTATTTTTTGCAATGCCTGCCCCGAAAGTGCGATTTTCGATTGGTGTCTAGCGTGCGGAAAGTGGCTTATTTCTCAACGATGCTTACTTTTCCGCACTAGTGCGGGAATGCGAGACTTTCCCGCACTAGTGCGGAAAAAAAATCTATTTATAGCTCACTTTACCGCATTGATTCACGAAAAAACGGTTTTTTTCACGGTTGATAGTTTTTTGTTCTACGATTTTGGACCGATCGAACAAACTTGAATATAGCGACATTCATGTGATATGAAACGTCAACTTATCACAGTTGACGTTTGAAATGTGAAAAAATAAGAATTGGTTATGGTTATTGGCTATTGGTTTTGTTGAATCTCAAAACCCACTTTCGAGACAGTCATTGCAAAAAATAATGTATGGGACATGTGCGAAAAAAAAAGAATTACATCGCGCGTAAGTTGCCGAATTCGCCTCGACTTATGGTGCATTTCTCACTCGTACTCGTGTGGTTACAGCACTCGCCTTCGGCTCGTGCTGCAAATCACACTCGTATTCGTGTGAAATGCACCATAAGCCTTCGGCTCATGCGGCAACTTCACGCGCGATGGAATTCGTTGTTTCCCGCACTTGTAGCATAAATTACTAATGCCACAAATTCTTTGGTCAAGCAATTCATACTGATTTGTCCCTATAATAGCAAAGTCTGGTAGTATTGGGAAATCGCTACTAAGGTATCTACAGGGTGTCCAATAGGAAGTTGCTGAAACTAATCGGCTGTCATTTCAAAACACGTGCACAGAATCAGAAAAGCCAAATTGCTTTAAATAGAGGAAACTCTGCAGTTTTAAACGAACATAAATAAAACCCAGTCAAATATTTTTTATGCCAATTTATTACATCTTATAAAAATAACGAAAAAGTACAGTGATTAATGATAGATATTTTCGAAGTGCGAACCGTTAGATTGTGCACAAAAATCAATTCTCTTTTGAAAACTGTGAAAAACTGTGTCCAACATATCGTTCGTAATGCCGCGAACCACTTCCTGGATGGCCGCGATCAGTTCTTCTACTGTGCTGGGGTTTTTAGCGTAACAATGATCTTTAATGTAACCCCACAAGAAAAAATCACAAGGGTTCAGGTCCGGTGAGTACGGAGGCCATTCTAGTCCGCCTTGAGCAAATTTAGGGTACCCCAGACCGATTACTCGAGTCCCATATACGCGATGAATAGCTTCAAACACCTCATGAGTCCGGTGCGGCGTCGCTCCATTTTGCATGAAGTAAACATTTTTAACCAGTCCCCTCTTTTTTGCATAAGGGAAGAATTTCGTTTCCAAAAGCTGTTTGTAACTCTCTCCTGTTACCGTAGATTCCAAGGATTGCAAATAAATTCCATTTACTGAAATTGCGGCCCATGCCGTTACTTTCTGTGGATGAAGGGACTTCGCTAGCGATATGTTGGGATTTTCCGTTCCCCAAAACCGGTAATTTTGCTTGTTTACGTACCCATTCATCCAAAAATGTGCTTCATCGGAATAAATAATCATTTTCTCATTAAGTTCTTCGGCTTCAAACATTCTCGTAATAGTGTTACAAAATTCGATGCGTTTCGTCATGGCATATTCAGTTAACAATTGATGAGTGCTTATTTTATACGGATGAAACTTTAAAAAATATTTCAAAATGTTGTGTAATGATGATTTGGTTATTTTTAATGCTTGAGCAGCTTTCCGAATCGAATCATTTGGATTTTGTTTGAAATAATTCTCAACTTCGTTGATCTTCTCTGGTGTAGTCACCGTAACAGATGGACCTGGCAACTCGTGTCTACGGTCCTGGAGTGTACCATACTCCACGAAGTTATCGATTATCCTACAAAAATTAACGTAAAATTACTTCAATGCAGTTTAATTGAATTGAAACACAAGTTGTGTGATAGATGAATATGAATAAATATTAAATTCTTACCTTTTCAGAGTGTTTTCGCTGGCAACTCTATGAGTTCCAAACTTAGTACGAAACCCTCTATACCCATTACTATAAATTTTTCCCCTCGAGAAGAAGCACTCAATAAGATATACTTTTTCTTCCGTGGTGAGCTCACTCATTTTGACGCGCGCGTACTTGCTTCAACCACGGCTGGAATAAAACTGCGGGGCCTCAGGTATGCGCCTTAGAAAAAGGGACCCCTATTGAATTCATGGAGGGAAGAGACACTTATTTAGTTTTAGCAACTTCCTATTGGACACCCTGTACAACTGCACCCTTTAAAGTCCCTAACTTGATCTCCGTACTTAGACCATAGTTTTAGTCAACCTACCTACCCTACCATTCCCTAATAGGGGCCCGGTCCGGCTCTTTTATGGAAAACCCTACTATGGAATCCACATACAATCCCTTGAAGGCCCCGAATTGTATTAGGGATGCCCAGCGAATTTTCCACCCGGGGACAGGCTACCTTACTTCGGCCTGTTCAGAGTGTCTTCTTGCTCCCGTACTACGGTTCTCACTGAATCAGTCGACATCCGGCACAGATCAGGCGTGCTGTAACAAGGCATCCATGGCAGCCATGTTACGGCGGTATAAACTTAAATAGCATAGTCGAAGTTTGTTTGAGTTATTTGGATGTGTTTGGGTTCAGGTTGACCTGAATAAAATCTAGCGCAAAGTATACAAGATTGCTAGCACTGAATTCACCGTATCTACCCGAGTCGAAAAATAAAAGTCTTATTTTCCGGCGTGTTTTCGGTCTAGACCGAATTCACGTCGAAAACCGGCCGGAATAACGAACCATTCCGGCCAGGCTTTGCAGGCCGAAAACACGCCTGAACTCTGGATTTCGGTTTCTCCGTCAGCCTGCTTTCTCGGGCCGAAAACACGCTAAACCTTATGATTTCGGCCTCTTCATCAGCCCGCTTGCTCGGGCCGAAAACACGCAGAAATCTGGAATTTCGGTCTCCCCATCGGGTATCAATATTTGGTAATATAATGAGTGATAATTAGTGCAATTCGATCTTGCTTCCTCTTAAATCTCTACGATAATAAAGAAGATCCTTTTCACCGTGTTTTTTTTATTCAAAATAATGAATTTATACAGAGCCGTGAGTAAATTAGTTGAGAGTTAAAGTGACGTAAAATTAGGAGTTAAAGTGATGTAAAATTTGAGCTTTGATTAACTGAATTCTGCCAATTGTTGAACTGTTCTTGTGAGTTCGATTGATAATTAGGAGCCTGTAACCTGCGACGTCGATCAGTAGACCGAAAAAATGAGTATCGGCATATTTTCGGCCTGAGCAGAACGCTGACTGATGTAAGCTGAAATCCCAAGTTTCGGCGTACTTTCAGCCTGCAACCCGTTAGGCCGATCAACACGCCGGAACTAAGTTCCGGCGTTTTTTTTTCCGGCGCATTTTCGGTACGTACCGGTTTATAAGTCGCCTGAATTATTACGATTTTAAAAGATTCGCCGTTTTTTCGGTCTAAGTCGTCAACCGTAGGCCAACTTTTACAATTTCGGCCGAATCGAATAAAGTTTTCGGCCTTAGTTTTAGACTCGGGTATATAGTCAAACCTTTTGCAATAGTTAATCATTATTTCCTCGATAATGGATAGTCAAACACGCCACCCAAAGTCACACACTTAGACATACTTTTCGTTGACAGTTCTGTTAACCATGTTATGATTGCGGTATCAATGAACTATAAGAAATTTTACTATCTCCCTTTTTGCCATGGGCATTTGTTGTTAATACCATGGACTTTTATTTCAGTGCAGCCAAATGACCGAGTCAATAATAATCACTCGAGTCACTTGATACAGACCAAAGGTATCATGTTTCTCCTTTGTCAGACGGCATTGCATTCCCGGAAGTAGGTTCTCTTCCTATCAATCTTCTTTATAATGTGGTCAGAAAATTAGTTCGTGCGCCGCCGATAACACACCGCGAAGCTTCACCAAGTAGCGGATTCTCGTGCCGTTCGGAGTGTTGCTTTCCTGATTCGAAGTTATAGGATGAAGGCTATTTAATAGCCATCAAAGATCTCCAACTTCAAGTTAGATCGAACAAAATGTGCCATAATTTGGATAACTCACGGAAATTCGGTGCGCGAGAACTCTCAGCAAGCAGTTTCCAAATCCCCACCCTAACTGTGCCGGCTCTCTCCCGTGTATCCCCGTTTTATTGATCGTCGCCCGGTGGATGGTAACGCAGTCGCATCCGAAGCGCTCTGACCCACCGCCACCAACCTACTCGTTCCCTCTCCTTGCTTAATATGTACATACATCAATTCTCTTTCGTTTTACGAAGGGTGAGAATAGCGCGCGGGCGCGACCGCGGCCAATGACGTTTCGACGGAAGTAGTCCGCGCCCCGTACACCCCTATAGTGTGTGTTTGCGTGTGTGTATATATATATATATATATATATATATCTATACACACGCAACATCCACCGACTGTCTATCCTCGACATGTGGAAGACCACGCAATACTTGCGGCAGTTATATCTGGTCCCTTGACGTGCGCGATCCACAGTCGTATATAAGCGGACTCCGTTTTACGTGGCGGGGAAACGCAATTCCTCACCTCGTATTTTATCCTGAAACAAAATGTGGCAAAATGCGACAACGATAAATGTAAAATTCAACGCACCTCTTTCGATTTACCAGTGTTTTTTTTCTTTTAATTCACGCGAAGGAACGAATTAATGGAACGTGGAACGTCATGGTGAAGTAGTGACTAACCAGATCTTTCGAGTAACCCGGTCGTCGCGATAACGTCGCCATACACCGTCAGCATCGAGACTCCTCGAATAATTTTCATTGAGAAGCATTAAAACAAGGGATGCGAAGTTTTCCAAACGGGACCACTCTGAAGGGCAATTACAACTGGGCTTCAGGATATAACGCGTCGGGGAGTGATTTTTGTTGAATGGATGTTAATCACGGATGTGTGTGCATATATAAATATATTTAGAGAGAGAGAGAGAGAGAGAGAGGGGCAGTGAGAGGGAAGAGAGAGGGCGCGGAGAGAGAGCGAGAGAGTGAGAGGAAGAGAGGACTAAAAGCGTTCTCCATCATCAAATATCCTTCTTTTTCTTACGATACGTAGAAAGAATACAAGCAATCGAGTAAAAATGATGCAATACATAAGCCAAGAAAAAGTGATCCTATATAAATTAAATTAGAATAAGAAGAAACCGGCTAATTAGAAACAAACAAAAAAAGAAAAGGCGCAAACAAAAATAAGAACGCAAAAAGAAAAACGAGAGAGAGAGAGAGAGAGAGGGGGGGGGGGGAAGGGTATAAGAATTGTAGCGAGGCTTCTGCGTGTGCGCAACGATACTTTCATCCCCTCGGGGACGTGAGCTGTATCGGGCGAAAAAAGTGAGGGGAAAACCGGTGCGATCGCAAATCCTAGGGCGGCGCCGATGTCCACCTCCGCATTGTTCTTTCGTCTTTTATTTACTTCGAAATTTAAAACTTTGGACTTCACTTCCTCACAAATTCGTCATTTCTGTATCTGCCACTCTCTTTCTCTCTCGCTTCAACGTGTTTCGAACGAGCAGGCACAACGCGACTCTCCTGCTGCAGGTGCCGGTGCGTGAATCGTGCTACCCCTTTTGCTTTTTCTTCTCACCTCGCTCTCTATCGCAATAAATACGTGATACAGTCACTGAGTACAGGTTTGAAAAGGTACTGCTAAATATCCTGCACGAAAGTGGACGCGTCAGTGAAGACTGAGTGATTTTTGTAAAAGCGAGGAAGGAGAAAAATAAATAAATAATTTTAAAAAAACGTCTTTTGGACTGTGCGCGTCGTCTCGTTTTACACCCGATCTTCGGGCAAGGGCTGCGTTAATCATCCGTGAAACTTCGAGATACCACGATGGTAACGGATAACATCAGCCAGGTATTTTATCTCGTACGGTAAACGTATTCGAAACCCCTCTTTTCACACTCTATTGATGCCAAAGAAACCCACGATAATTCGTGCAGAAATTATCGTAGGGATCCAATTGGAATCCCATACTTGTCAGTGCTTCCTGATTGGCATCCAATGGGTCATCGCATTAGATCCCTGTACTAAAATGTCACGCTCGTACAATTAGATTGTCATCAGGATTCTCCATTGGAATCCAATGTACAAATTCAATTGGAATCCTAAAGGATTGCAAAACTATGGAAGAGAATCCGATAAGATTCTTGATGCATCCCATCGCATTTCTGTGCGTTGAATCTTCTAAACAAAACATAGAGATACAAAGTTAGCGGATATTCAAAAAGTATTAATCTTATGTTGAAAAGTATAAATTGCTGAAAAAGGTATATCTTGGAAATTGATTTGCATCGCATCATTGAAAATTCACTTTAATTATCGTCCGTTATTTATTTCACTCCATTTTGATATATCATTACACACGTACACGCCCAGGTAGGAATTTCCAGATTGTTGTCCAAAAGTTGTCTAATTGGGTACCAAATGTCCGCTTGGAAGTTGCCTATAAGTTATCACGTGTCCAACAATTATCTTTTTGGATGATTGTAAACCACAAGGTAACCTTCGGGTGGAGATTTGGTACCCGTTTAGCTGACTCTTGGCCAACTTTTCGAAAATTACTGCTTCGGCGCTTGCAAAACGTGCAGGTTGTTTTTCAACGCGCTGAGTTTATTCTCGTGGCTTTTTGCATATTTTCGATTCGAACGTGGTAAGAATTCTCAAATGGAGTTCATCGGGGAACAGTGCGGAATCCAATTGGATCTCAATGAGGACCTCCCTATGTGCGGATATCCCTACTGAATCCCTGCAGAGATGTCGATGCATTTCATGACCCCCAACAAATTCGTGTACGGGACCACGAAAGGATTTTTTCTTGTTGGACGAGCCGAAAACTTCTGGTTGAGAGTTTCATATAAAACAATTCTCAAACGACGTGAATCGGGAAATAGCGCGGAATCCACTTGGATTCCAATATGGATTCCGTACGAGCAGGGCCCCTGTCAAATCCTTATAGGGACGTGGGGACTCCCCAAAAAAATTCTGCACGGGATTGGTTGATCTAATAACTTGTGCTAAAGCTCAGGATTGTGAGTACCGGCGATTGTAAAACTCCCTCCGACCCTCACGTACATACAGCAAGGGTGCACGCCTTCCCTAGTTATTGGAACCCGGAAGTTACCAGGAATTTTTTTACCGTTGTCGGTGACACGACTAGCCAGTTTGTTATTGATTTTTTCCTCGATTACACGAAAATATTTTTAACCTTGCACGAAAGGGGTTGGAAGTTTGAGGAGCGGAGAGGTAGGCCAGAATATAATTGGTATTGGATTGTGATCATATGAACTTAATCATTCCATAAGCGAATATTTTCATTCACTCTTTAGTAACAATGTAAAGATTTTTTCTAAAGACGATCTTGGCATCATTGTCATACAATTCTTCTTATCAGAGCTGTTTTTTAGAACCATTGGGGTCGTAATAAAGAATGTGGAAAATGACAAAATGCCAATTGCTGAAAGACCATAATAATATCTTAGTCTAATTCGGATGTTTGAATATCCGCGTGCAGTAAATAACGACTTTGGTTAATTATTTCAATCTCCATATCGACGGCAGTATGGAAGAACGTGCTATCTCAAATTGTGATAGAAGAACGTGCTTTCCCAAATTGTGATAGAAGAACGTGCTATCTCAAATTGTGATAGAAGAACGTGCTGTCCCAAATTGTGATAGAAGAACGTGCTATCTCAAATTGTGATAGAAGAACGTGCTATCTCAAACTGTGATAGAAGAACGTGCTATCTCAAATTATGAGAGAAGAACGTGATATCTCAAATTGTGATAGAAGAACGTGCTATCTCAAATTGTGATAGAAGAACGTGCTATCTCGTATTATGAGAGAAGAACGTGCTATGTCAAAGTGTGATAGAAGAACGTGCTATCTCAAATTGTGACAGAAGAACGTGCTATCTCGAATTGTGATAGAAGAACGTGCTATCTCGATCAGTCAACATATTTTCATTGATACAGCACTGGTATTTGGGGCACCTCAGTATACAGAGCACTTTTTTTGTTAAGTTATTTAATTTTCTAATATGATTTAGCTCGATAACAGAAAAAAATTAAGATATATTTGAATAAACAACTATTTTTTTATCATAAATATATTTATTTATATGAAATTTACCAGTTACCTACAGTAACTGTAGGTTCTAAAAATTCCATATAAATAAATATATTGATGATTAAAAAAAAGTTGTTTATTCAAACATATCTTAATTTTTATTATCGAGCTAAATCTATTATCGAGCTAAATAATATTAGAAACTTTTTTTTAATCATCAATATATTTATTTATATGGAATTTTTAGAACCTACAGTAACTGTAGGTTCTAAAAATCGCATATAAATAAATATATTGATGATTTAAAAAAAGTTGTTTATTCAAACATATCTTAATTTTTTTCTATTATCGAGCTAAATAATATTAGAAAATTAAATAACCTTACAGAAAAAGTGCTCTGTATACTGAGATGCCCCAAATACCAGTGCTGTATCAATGAAAATATGTTGACTGATCGAGATAGCACGTTCTTCTATCACAATTCGAAATAGCACGTTCTTCTATCACAATTTGAGATAGCACGTTCTTCTATCACAATTTGAGATAGCACGTTCTTCTCTCATAATTTGAGATAGCACGTTCTTCTATCACAATTTGAGATAGCACGTTCTTCTATCACAATTTGAGATAGCACGTTCTTCTATCACAATTTGAGATAGCACGTTCTTCTATCACAATTTGAGATAGCACGTTCTTCTATCACAATTTGAGATAGCACGTTCTTCTATCACAATTTGAGATAGCACGTTATTTTATCACAATTTGGGATAGCACGTTCTTCTATCACAATTTGAGATAGCACGTTCTTCCATACTGCCGTCGATATATGGTGCAAATATACACGCGCACAGATATACCCGTATAGCGGAATATTATATATTGTAACGGTGAATAAGTTCTCGATGTTTTCCAACAGATGGCGTTACTACTGCGTGCGTGTACTTTAAGATGGTAACGCATCTATAAAGAACTATGAGCAAGTTTGAAAATCAGTGTATATCATTTCGTCGAAATGTAAACAACTATTTTTTCATAGTGTTTCATAGTAAACAAGTCAAATGTGGCGCCAAAAAAGAGTATTTGCGCGGAATTTTACTGCACTACTTTATTAAAAAAAAAAATCTGCAGCTAAAGCATACGGAATTCATGTTGAGACTTACGGCAACCGTGTTCTGTCGGAAACAACACGCAGTGATTGGTTTAGACGCTTCAAAAATAATGATTTTGATGTTGAAGATAAAGAACGCTCTGGCGCACCGAACAAGTTTGAAGAAGAAGAATTGGAGGCTTCATAAAGACTCATGTCAGACGCTAGCTGAATTTGCAGAATCATTAGGCGTTGATTACACAACAGTTTCGAAACGTTTGAAAGCATAAGCAATTATGCAAAAGCAATGACATTGGGTGCCGTACGAGTTGAAGCCGAGAAACGTAGAACGGCGTCTATTCGCGTGTGAACAGCTGCCTCAACGGCAGAAAACAGAAGGTTTTTTGCATCGTATCGTGACTGGCGATGAAAAATGGATACACTACGATAACCGTAAGCGTAAAAAATCGTGGGGTAAGTCCGGGCCATACGTCAACATCGTCGGCAAAGCCGAATGTCCATAGTGTTCCAAGCTTCTGCTCTGCATTCGGTGGGATCAGCTGGGTGTAGTTGATTATGAGCTGCTCAAACCGAACTAAACCATGACGGGGGATCGCTATTGACTACATTCGATGTGTTTGAGCCGAGCATTGAAGGAAAAATGGCCGCCATACGAGCAGAGACACGACAAAGTGATTTTGCAGCATGACAACGCTTGGCCACATGTTGTAAAACCGGTGAAAACCTACTTGGAAACGCTCAAATGGGGAGTCCTACCCCACCCGCCGCATTCACCAGACATTGCCCCTTCCGATTATCACTTGTTTCGATCGATGGCATATGGCCTGGCTGAGCAGCCCTTCCACTCTTATGAAGATGCCAAAGAATGGGTCGACTCTTAGATAGCCTCAAAAGACGTGTCGTTTTTTCCGACGTGGAATTAAAATGCTGCCAGACAGATGTGGAAAAAGTAGTGGCTAGCGATGGACAATACTTTTAGTGACATGTTTTTTTTTTTTACTAATTTTAAACCATAATGCATTCATTTTCAGGGAAAAACAGCGAGAACTTATTCAACATCCCAATATATATTTTTGTTTTACTTACAAATGTTATAGACTGAGTTGAACATATCGTGTGAACTATAGGTCATTAATTTAAAACGTATACAAATATATTAATTGTGTGCATTTACAGTGACCGGCAAAAATTTGGGACCACTAGTCGAAATTTCTTACCGCACTAAAAGCTAGATAACGGACTCAAAAATAAAGATAATTGAATTTCCTAAGTGGCGTTTCAAAGAGGACAAGTTTATCTTTATTTTGCTTTTTTTTAGAAAATTCTGTAAGATTTTTTTCGCCCCGGTACGCACTTTTGAACGTGGCCATTTTTCGGCTATTTTTTGGCCGTCGAAAATTAACTCCGAAGTTTGTGGAAAAATGTTTTCTTCGATTTTTTCCACAGTAAACTTAAAAAGGATATCAAAACGTAAATTTTTGTTTTTTAGAAAGTCTCGTACGATTTTTTTTCGCTCCATTATTGCATTTTTAGCTAAAAACGACATGTTTTAGAAAAAAAGGTGTCATCGAAGAACTACAGGATTTCAGAGGAAATGTCAAGAGGGTAAAAAGTTGGATAGGTTTACACTGGAGTGGCGAGAATTTTTTCCGAATTTTTTTGGAGATTTTTTAATACCATTTTTGGTTGGAATGTTGATGAGTGGAGAGGCTCCACTTGGGAATGATGGGGTCTAGGACAATATATTAAGAAAGGACATTTGTTCACATTTTTATTTTCAATTACAATTTTTTCAGAATTAAAAAAAATTCGTTTTAGTTTTCAAAAATTAAAAAAATCTAGAAAAATTGTAGATAATTAAAAATGAAAATGTAAACAAATTTCCTTTCTTAATATATTGTCCTAGACTCCTTAATTTCCAAGTGGAGCCTCTCCACTCATCAAAGTTCCAACCAAAAATGGTAAAAAAAATGTCCAAAATAAAACAAAAGGTTCTGGCCACTCCAGTGTGAATCCATGCAACTTTTTACCTTCTTGACATTTCCTCTGAAACCCTATAGTTCTTCAATGACGCTTTTTTTTTTCTAAAATATGTCTTTTTTAGCTAAAAATGCAATGCTGGGGCGAAAAAAAAATCGTACGATACTTTCTAAAAAAACAAAAATGTAAAAACAAAAATGTAGACGAAAAAAATTTCCACAAACCTTGCAGTTAATTTTCGACGGCCAAAAAATAGCCGAAAAATGGCCACGTTCAAAAGTGCGTACCGGGGCGAAAAAAAATCGCAGAGAATTTTATAAAAAAGCAAAATAAAGGTAAACTTGTCGACTTTGAAACGCCACTTGAAAAATTCAATTATCTTTATTCTTGAGTCCGCTATTTAACTTTTAGTGCGGTAAGAAATTTCGACTAGTGGTCCCAAATTTTTGCCGGTCACTGTACGTAACTTCTGCGCAAAGTTATTATTCGATGTCATTTTTTTCAGATTTTTTCATAATTCTTACCATGATTACGGTAGAGAGGTCATCTTATGGGATATAATGACGACAACAGAGACGTACCTTTTCTTAATACTCTCTTCTGACTCAAGCCTTTGTCAATTAATGCCTGTATTAATTTGATAATGTTGCTTACAACGCATGGTGGTGAAGTTTGCACCGTTGGAATGCAACGATTTGTTTTTAATCGCTCATTTATTTTTAATGATTGATAATGATTTTTAATGATTTGTTTTTAATCGCTTATCATTCGTATATTTAGGCAGTTTTTGGCTACGAGAATAAGTCAAATGTTATTTTTGGAGTTTTTCTAACTTTTACAACGCAAATTTGCGCATAATTTTATGGGCAAAAAAAAAGAATTTTCCTTGCGTTCCAAGGATGCAAATGATGGTGAAGCTACAATGCTGATCGTTGTCACCCTAAGGTAAAAATATCTAAAATTCAAGTTAAAAAACCATTATGGACGCTAAAAGTTTGAAAAAAAAACCAAATAAAAGTTGTTTCAATTTTAAGTGTTCGATTAAAGTTTTCGATACTTGCGAAAAAGCTCGTGGGAGACCAAGATTAACACACACACACACAAAATAGATATAAGTGTGCAGTTGAGATTCTCGTATGGTTTGCTTTCCAGTGTTGATCGTCTGTTAACATAAAATAGTTGCCATCGGGCGATCGCTCCGTCATTAATTTTTAGACATTCGGAAATTGATAAAAGCGCAATTAATCCTTAAGCTTGTCTTTGTGAATCGTTATTGGCACGTTATAATTATAACTATTTTTGAATAATACTTATCGTTTCTAATGAATTATTTTTCCGCGACTGGGTTAATTTACAAATACAAACATTTATCTATCTATATTATCAATATTGTTATACGGATTGTTCGAATAATGCTTCGAAAAATTCGAAAGTACCGAACGTATACCGTGAGTGTAACGTACAAAAATTACATACACGGAGCTAGAAGTCTTCCATTAATAGCAGTGTATGTTGAAAAAATCGTTTTTGCGACTTCACGAATTCGAAGCTCTCAACGATACGAAACGTTGGTATGTACACTGCCGGCCAAAAGTTTGAGTACACCAGTCGAAATTTCTTGCCGCACTAAAAGTTAGACAGCGGACTCAAAAATAAAGATAATCGAATTTCCCAAGCGGCATTTTAAAGAGGACAAATTTACCTTCATTTTTCCTTTTTAGAAAAATTTTTACAATTTTTTTTGAGCCTGGTACGCCTTTTTGAAAATGGCTATTTTTCAGTTTTTTTTGCACGTCTGAAACTGCCCGCATAACTTCTGGCAAATTTCTTCGCTCGTTTTTTCCACGACACACTTAAAGAGGGTATCAAAACCTACATTTTCATTTTTTAGAAAGTTTCGTACGATTTTTTTTCGCCCCAGTATGGCATTTTTAGCTAAAAAAGCCATGTTCTAGAAAAATAGGCATAATCCAATAACTATGGGGTTTCAGAGAAAATGTCAAGAGAGTAAAAAGTTGCATAGGTTCACAATGAAGTAGCCCGAATTTTTTCAGATTTTTTTTTGAAATTTTTTTTTTTTACAATTTTGGACCGGGATTCTGATGAGTGGAGGGGCTCCATTTGGGAATTATGGGGTCTAGGACAATATATCAAGAAAGAAAATTTGTTTAATTTTTCATTTTTAATTAACTACAATTTTTTCAGAATTTTCAAAAAAATTATTTTAACAATTTTTTCAGAATTTTTAAAAATATTATTTAAAAATTTTTTTCGACTAGAACTTGGAGAATCATCCTCGGTTGAGTTTATCTGAGATTTTTTTTGAATATTTCCTGCTCCAAAAAGTTTTAACGTGTAAAATTGATTGAATATAGAGAACTTCGTATTGAAAAAACGAGGCATGATTATTACTTTACGCAATCAAGGCATATCATATTGAATTATCGCGAAAAAAATGAATGTCGAGATGAATGAGTTCTAGTCAAAAACATTGTTGAAATAATATTTTAACAAATTCTGAAAAAATTGTTAAAATAATTTTTTTTTTAATTCTGAAAAAATTGTAGTTAATTAAAAATGAAAAAGTAAACAAATTTTCTTTCCTGACAGATTGCCCTAGACCCCATAATTTCCAAATGGAGCCCCTCCACTCATCAGAGTCACGACCAAAAATTGTGAAAAAAAAATTTTCAGAAAAAAATTCTGAAAAAATTCTGGCTACTTCAGTGTGAACCTATGCAACTTTTTATCCTCTTGATATTTTCTCTGAAACCCCATAGTTATTGGACGAGGCCTATTTTTCTAAAACATGTCTCTTTTAGCTAAAAATGCAATACTGGGGTGAAAAAAAATCGTACGAAACTTTCTGAAAAACGAAAATGTAGGTTTTGATACCTTCTTCAAGTATGTCATGGAAAGAACGAGCGAAAAAATTCGCCGGAAGTTATACGGGCAGTTTTAGACGTGCAAAAAAATGCTGAAAAATAGCCATGTTCAAAAAGGGGTACCGGGCCCAAAAAAAATTGTAAAAATTTTTCTAAACAGGAAAAATAACGGTAAATTTGTCCTCTTTGAAACGCCGCTTGGGAAATTTGATTATCTTTATTTTTGAGTCCGCTATCTAACTTTTAGTGCGACAAGAAATTTCGACTGGTGTACTCAAACTTTTGGCCGGCAGTGTATGTGAGCGTTAAGGAAGTTGAGGTGTTAGCAGAAAAATGATGAAACCTCTTTAAGTTCGATTGTACCCCGTAAATTACAATGAAGAAAAAAAATTGGTAAATTTTTCGTGCAATTTGGAAACTTGGACGTTGAGAAAAATCCGTAATGACGCAAGAATAAATTACATTTAAGCTTATGGGAATCGAGAGACGTATCGTGACATTTCGGTAAAAAATTATACGAAAAATATGAAATTTTCTACCGTAAGCGAAGAAGGATGAATGAGGATGGTCAAATTTTTACAGATTTTTTTCAAGCGATTCGTTTTAACAAAATAAATTGATTGTTTTGACAAATACCTCAGTAACCCAAAATCTGGCAACGTCTCATATGATGCGCGCCCCAGTCCGTGCTACGCGGCGGGAATTTCGAAAATGCATTATACCGTATTTATGGCGCTCAAAATTAAAACACATGTATAGGGATGGGAGAAATGAATTAAGTTTATACCGCCCGGATAAAAAAAACAAAAATTTATTAATTACACATATATTTATATAAACATACATAACTTTTATATTCTTATATCTAATAATATAATTCAATATCTATAAGACGTTTGCCTTGCATGATTTTGAGGTTAAGGTTCGCTTCACCTTCATCAGTGTTGCTTTCGATAATCTTGCATCTTTTTTTCCTTAGTTAACTTAACTGGTTCTATCATTGTATACCGCTTCGGACACCCGTTTTCCTCTCCACGCAAATAGTTTACTTTAATTTTCACTGATCGTAATTTTGCCGTGGCACGAAGCAGCTGTAGTCGAGACAACTGTCAGTACAAACGCACACACCTTAAAGATGCATGCAACGTTGCCAGATTGGGAAGCGGCTTAACTTTTGAAACGTACTGTTTCCTAACTTTTGGGTAAGAAAAAGGACTGTAACATCTCAGCTTCCTTGAGGTATTACTGGATGGACCGTCGGGCAAAAAGTTAGTCCAAAATGGACGAATCGTGGATTTACAAGTCTCGATCATATCGTATATGTTTAACCTTACAAATAGATCATTTAATAATAAAATTAATATATATATATATATATATATATATATATATATACAGGGTGGACCACGCAACGTGTGCACCTCTTTTACGACCAAAATATGCGTTGCACAAAAAAATGTTTTATACAAAAGTTACATGGTTTATAAGGCTACACTATGTGGTGCATTTATTTTTTTTATAGGTGGAGGCACTTCGAAGATTTGAAGGTCAACTTAATTTTTTCAAATGGAATGCTATATTTTTTATAGCGTAATATGATAGAGTATCGAATTCTGAGTAAAAGAGTATAGACCTTTATTAGCCCTCAAGTTAATAGTTAACGAGTAATTTCACTTTATTACTTTAAAATTTTCTTCACGTAATATCAAGTTGGAGATTCAAATCTACTACAAATTTCTGAATGGTAGTGTTTACATCACAGTGTTTATCAATATGAACACATTTACCACATCACACACACTTATCATGATTCACAATCTTCTCAATGATTGTAATCCAGTATTAAAGTATCCTTCGGTGATTCTGCGTGATTATTATCAGAAAGATAAAAGTGAAAATGAATGAATGAATCTCCAACTTGATATTACGTGAAGAAAATTTTAAAGTAATAAAGTGAAATTACTCGTTAGCTATTAACTCTAGGGCTAATAAAGGTCTATAATTTTTTTACTCAGAATTCGATACTCTATCATATTACGCTATAAAAAATATAGCATTCCATTTGAAAAAATAAAGTTGACCTTCAAATCTTCGAAGCGCCTCCACCTATAAAAAAAATAAATGCACCACACAGTGTAGCCTTATAAACCATGTAACTTTTGTATAAAACATTTTTTTGTGCAACGCATATTTTGGTCGTAAAAGAGGTGCACACGTTGCGTGGTCCACCCTGTATATATGTATATATTTTAATCTTAGATTGTGGGTAACGCTCCAACCTCCTTAAGCTTGAGCTTCAGTTTTTTTCTTCGTTTTATCTCGGGTTCATCATAAGGCGAAACATCTCTTCACATCATCGGATGTGACATATGCAGATGATTTTACAATATTAATGAGGCTGTTTGTAAAATTACATGAACCACCCAATAAATATTACCGGATGTCGTTGGTTTCTTTGAGCTTTCGAAAAATGTTCGAAATTTATTATATATACAGAAAATATATGGAAAAAGTGGCAAGTCCTACTTTGACGTATTTATACCTTATGTGAAATTCGCACGATGTACATCAATATATAAATTTTTCTTACCTTATTATTTCCAACGTAGACGGATGACACGACGGCGTTTCTTCGGGCCGCGAGGTCCGGGAATCTCGAAAAAGTTATCGAGTACCTCGACACGAATCTGGATATCAATACCGCTAATTCGGTAAGAATCAACGATCAATTTTCCTCAGACGACACTTTCAAAAACAGTCACGATATATCGGAAAAATAATAATAATATTAGCAGTAATAACAAAATATCAATTGCGGAACAATTGGATTTGAAAAT
The DNA here is from genome assembly GCA_963932345.1 of Ophion ventricosus. Lineage (NCBI taxonomy): Eukaryota > Metazoa > Arthropoda > Insecta > Hymenoptera > Ichneumonidae > Ophion > Ophion ventricosus. Next base: position 25,466,939 of record OZ010719.1, read on the forward strand.
ATTATTTTTTGTTACCTCTCGTGGTGAAAAACCATAACGTTTCCGTAAACGGAAATGTGCAAATGATGAATACCGTGTAAATTATTAATAATGTTTCAAATCGGTAACCACTACATCTCGATAACCAATTCGATGGTCCCGAGCGGGTCTATCTTATCTCGCTCAGACCTTTACGCAGTAGCGTAATTGAAAGGGTCCCAGATGTACTAGCGTAACTCTCGCGCCCTCCGCGAAGTATCGTATCTCGGCAGACCCTGTTCATTCTAACGCATCTCCGGGCGCGCGTGAGATCCATCGTATCTCCCGCAGCCTTAGAACGGAGTATCGTAACTCGCCGACTGCGATATGCTCTATCGTATCTCAGATGCACCAAAACGTTGCATCGTAAGTCGAAATTTGGTGATTTTTGAAAAACATCACTACTAAGTTCGTTCGAGCTTGAAGAATGCCCAGACAAAATTTTTAATCATTTTGATAATTTTTTGTGCTATAATTGATTAAAGTAAAACAAGATATCGTATCCCCCCGCGCTCTGAAAGTTCCATTCTAGTTTCTACTCTATCGTAAGTTGTCGAAAATCTCGACGACTTACAATGAAAGAATAAGTTATGTAACGATAACAGTTATAAGTATGTTATTATTATGACGTGAATGGAAATAATATAATAATTCATTGATTTAAACAGATAATTAATTAATCATGAAATACAGAAAAATAATAATCGTAATGATATTATTAACACATTTTGAGGTTGGGCGACACAAGAATTGTATTACGGTTATCACTATATCTATTCGTTTGAAAATTGACTGAGATTTCGCGATTTTATTTGAAACAAAAATTGATTACCAGTTACGAGATATTTTATTGTTTAAATTTTATTCCGAAAACTTTACATAGTATGAAACAATTTCATTAGAAAAAAATATGCATTAGGTAAATCTCTACAAGCAGCTATTTTTCATACAGTTCCATACAAATTATTAGCATACATACATGTGCTAATAATTTGAATGAAAGACCTTTCCTCGAAGCATGACGGCTGTCAGGGGGAAGGCCTACCAAAGACCTTTCGACCGAAAGATATGATGAATATTATGATAATAGTATATTATGTTTCTATTTTCACAACGCTTTTCATGTCTAAAAAATATTCTGCGTATAATGCGTAATATTTAGACATAAATGTTGTGATGATTCAGTGACATTTTATTTTTGAGAACGCGAAACTTTCAAACCGCGTTTACTGAAAACTTGCGATTCGTAGATACGATGAAACGTTTTGGTGCATCTGAGATACGATAGAGCATACCGCAGTCGGCGAGTTACGATACTCCGTTCTAAGACTGCGGGAGATACGATGGATCTCACGCGCGCCCAGAGATGCGTTAGAATGAACAGGGTCTGCCGAGATACGATACTTCGCGCAGGGCGCGAGAGTTACGCTAGTACATATGAGACCCTTTCAATTACGCTACTGCTCGAAGGTCTGAGCGAGATAAGATAGAGCCGCTCGGGACCATCGAATTGGCCGATTAAGCCATCCGATAGCAATAATAGTTTTTTGCAGGTGGAGGTACTTCGGACATTTGAAGGTCAACTCCATTTTTTTTAAATGGATCGGTATGTTTTTTTTTCTGTATCATGATAGAAGAGCTTAAAACGAGTTCAACGACCTATAACATAAGGTCATTGAAAGTCATAGAAAGTACAGAAAGGCGATAATACTTACAGTTTCGGTAGTAAATAAAATTACTACGTTTTATAGTAAGTGTTCGAAATGACGATCATCAATATCAATGCGTACGTTATTATGTACGTTTACACATTTCTCAGACAGGTACAGAAAGTACAGAAAGGCGATAATACTTACGGTTTACTTCACTGAAAATAAACACTCTTTCAAGGACACTTTAATAAGTTTGCAGGATAAGATAAACACGATAAGATTAGTATCGATAAATCGGTCGATCGAGTACAATGTATCCGTTTGAAGAGCAAGTCGATATGCTTCTTATTTAAGGCGAATGCCAACAAAATTTTTTTAAGGGCAAAAACCTTGTATGGTGAACGATATCCACATCGGTCTCAGCCTTCGCGTCAAACATTTAAAAATGTGTGTGATAAACTTAGGCAATTTTATTTACTACCGAAACTGTAAGTATTATCATCTTTCTGTACTTTCTATGACCTTCAATGACTTTATGTTATAGGTCGTTGAACTCGTTTTAAGCTCCTCTTTCATGATACGGAAAAAAAAAACATACCGATCCATTTAAAAAAATGGAGTTGACCTTCAAATGTCCGAAGTACCTCCACCTGCAAAAAAAATCTATTATCGCTATCGGATGGTCCCTTTCGTACTGTGCAATTTCATTTCAGCAAATATTTCTGTGAACCTTATAGTTTCGAAGATATCCAAGTTGCTAATAGTTATTGATCCACCCTGTATAGTAGAATATGCATTAACTCAAATGCCTAGAGATTATATCAATGACAAAAATTAGGTTTTCTGTTAAAAACATAAATTTAAAGTTTGTGCAATTCCATATAGTGAGCTCTTCAATCAAAGAAAATAATATTTCCAAACTGTTTGGATAGTTTAATAACGCTTATAGAACTTGTATGTATTTATTTATTAATAAATTTGTAAGACATTTTTCAGATATTGATAATTTTCTTTCGGTTTAAATTAAATATCACCGAAATTACTTTGACCACGCGTACAACATTTTGAGAATAGATTCTTGAATATTGAATGTTGAATTCTTGAGAATAAATTCTTCTATATACACGTGAAAAAATTTACCACTTGTTCCTATGATTTCGACGGTAGTATGGAAGAACGTGCTATCTCAAATTTTGATAGAAGAACGTGCTATCCCAAATTGTGATAGAAGAACGTGCTATCTCAAATTGTGATAGGAGAACGTGCTATCTCAAATTATGAGAGAAGAACGTGCTATCTCAAATTGTGATAGAAGAACGTGCTATCTCAAATTATGAGAGAAGAACGTGCTATCTCAAATTGTCATAGAAGAACGTGCTATCTCGAATTGTGATAGAAGAACGTGCTATCTCATATTATGAGAGAAGAACGTGCTATCTCAAATCGTGATAGAAGAACGTGCTATCTCGAATTGTGATAGAAGAACGTGCTATCTCGATCAGTCAACATATTTTCATTGATACAGCACTGGTATTTGGGGCACCTCAGTACACAGAGCACTTTTTCTGTTAGGTTATTTAATTTTCTACTATGATTTGGCTCGATAATAGAAGAAAGTTAAGATATGTTTGAATAAACAACTTTTTTTTAATCATCAATATAAATAAATATATTGATGATTAAAAAAAAGTTGTTTATTCAAACATATCTTAATTTTTATTATCGAGGTAAATCATATTAGAAACTTTTTTTTAATCATCAATATATTTATTTATATGGAATTTTTAGAACCTACAGTACTGTAGGTTCTAAAAATTACTTTAGAACCTGCAGTTACCTACAGTACTGTAGGTTCTAAAAATTCCATATAAATAAATATATTGATGATTAAAAAAAAGTTTCTAATATGATTTAGCTCAATAATACATTAAGATTTAGCTCGATAATAGATTATGATTTAGCTCGATAATAAACATTAAGATATGTTTGAATAAACAACTTTTTTTTAATCATCAATATATTTATTTATATTGATGATTAAAATAAAGTTGTTTATTCAAACATATCTTAATTTTTTTCTATTATCGAGCTAAATCATATTAGAAAATTAAATAACCTAACAGAAAAAGTGCTCTGTATACTGAGGTGCCCCAAATACCAGTGCTGCATCAATGAAAATATGTTGACTGATCGAGATAGCACGTTCTTCTATCACAATTCGAGATAGCACGTTCTTCTATCACAATTTGAGATAGCACGTTCTTCTATCACAATTTGAGATAGCACGTTCTTCTCTCATAATATGAGATAGCACGTTCTTCTATCACAATTTGGGATAGCACGTTCTTCTATCACAATTTGAGATAGCACGTTCTTCCATACTGCCGTCGATTTTATCTATTTTTTCATAGTATAAATATCGGAAAAAGTGCTATTTGTCATAAGAGCACACGTTAAATGAGTTATTGTATAACTTTTGATGTATTCGGACAATGGTCTTTAAATTTTGCACGTTCGCTCAGCTTTGATTTTTGAATGATATGTCAAATTGTGAACAGTTCATTATGATTTTCAGTTGTAGCCCATACATCCTTAACACTCGTTTGATTTTAATCTATCGCCGTTACCACTTTGTTACTCTGACATAGTAATTTTTTTTAATTCACAGTGATATGACCAGGTATATTTTACATTTGCAAAATATCGGATCATTTTGTAATAATTGTGCACTCCCGCAATAAAAAGTACATTTCTTGGTCATTACAACAGGGCGATGATCTGTTTATCTTTTATTTTCAGAATGGCTTGAATGCTATGGATTTAGCGTCAAAAGATGGCCACGTCGAGATTGTGACTGAATTATTAAAACGGGGAGCCAAAGTTGACGCAGCTACCAAAAAAGGAAATACGGCGCTCCACATAGCTTCATTAGGTAAATCTTTATTGTTCATTTAATTAAATACGTTTTTTTCGAAGAAATAAAGTTTTATCAATAATCATGATAATTTAGTAAACGTTTTCCATCGCAACATCATTTTCGTTATAAATAAAATATTTCAAAAACAGCTGGACAAACGGAAATAGTTAGGATCCTCATACAGTACGGAGCGTCGGTCAACATACAGTCCCAAAATGGTTTTACACCGTTGTACATGGCGGCCCAAGAGAATCACGATCAAGTTGTCAAATTATTGTTATCTAACGGAGCCAACCAGAGTTTAGCGACGGAGGTACGTTGAATTACTTTTTACATTTGTATGCTATCGAAAATTTATCTTCTTTTTAGGATTAAATATATTTTTGGCGGCAAAACGAAAGCCAAAAATACTCGTATTATAAAGAATTTCGGGGCAATCAGAGAAGTGTTACCATTTTATTCAAATTTATACAGTAAATGCTTTCTCATATACTGAATGAAGCTTCCAAATTTTAAATCGATCATCCACATCGTTTCGATAAAATTAACAATTAAAAAACCCAGTTTAACACAAGGAGGCATTTTAACTGATTACGCTCATCGCTGAATGGCCGATATACGCACGAAACAGGGTGAAAAAATGTTTCAAAATTTTACGAAAAACTGTCGAATCACTCAGCACATTATCATCAATTCATCATCAGTGTGATAATGTTAAATGCTCTATGTTAAAAAGTGTTAATTCGATTGTAAATTTTATAGAAACGGTGGAGACGATAGATTCAAAATTTGGAAGTTCATTCAGTATATTAGAAGGGATTCCCGAGCAGAAATTTATTCAGGGTGAAATCCGGACCGGATCAGGCTGCCACAATAGCAAATCCGGGCCGGATCAGGCAAATTTAGTCCGGCCCTGATCAGGGATGTAACGCTTTTGCAAATTCAGGTCCGGATCAGGCACCTTATCAGGCTCTGATCAGGCGCTTTATCAGGCCCGGATCAGGCACCTTACCAGGCTCGGATTAGGCACTATATCTGGCTCGTATCAAGCAACTTATCTGGCCCGGATCAGGTGCCTCATCCAGCCTGAGACATGCGTGTCATCTGGCTCAATCATTTGATTAATTTTTTGTTTAAAAATAGATCAACATTTATTAAATTATTATCGCAGTTACACGTTATCAAGTTTACCAACGTTATTAAAAATATGAAACATATGAAAACATTTTTTTAAAGTTTAAGTTTTTATTTTACTTGACTTGATCGTTTAGTTTTTTTTTCCGGTTTTGGCGATGACCGTCCCAATCTTTCCGGCCCAATCTGTCCGGCGCAAATCATGCGTGCCTGATCAGGGCGCCTTATTGATACCTGATAAGGCTTCTATCCGGCGCAAATCAGGCGTGCCTGATCAGGGCGCCTTATTGATCCCTGCTCAGGCCCCTGTCTGGCTCAAATCAGGCGTACCTGATCAGGGCGCCTTATTGATCCCTGATCCGGCCCTGATGGATCCTCAGGCAGCCTGATTAGATTTCTGCTCGGGTTCACGGTATAAATTTGAATCAAATAGTGACATTTCGTTCCTTATAAGCAAATGCAGTGAAACTTCAATTATACGTTTTTCAAGGAGTACAGCAAGTGAATAGCGTTGAAGTGAAATACAGTATGGATCTGAAATTTTTTTGGTATTTTACAATGGCGATTGGTGCATAATTCACGATGTTTTTTAACAGCAGTACCTCTATTACGCTAATGTTTGGATCTCCTTTAGCCCCTCATCGCTCACTTCGACTTAAATAACGTTCTCTACCGTATTTCTATAGTTATGTAGCATACGAAACTGATGTTTTTAAAAAATCGAAAATGCCCGACAATAGACTGATACTCATCCCTTAAGAATTTTCATTTAATTTGTGATTGTAACATTAAAGATTGGACGTTTTGGACTAGTAAATAACAGACATGTTCGTATTAATAGGAGACGTGTAATCACAGTTGAGTACATATATACTTAGTACGATCCCAGAGTTTAACAAAGGAAAAAATCAAGGTGCGGGCTGTAAAATTGTTTTATACTTGTCGGATTTTTTTTTGTATCGCAGAACACTGATTAACGCATAACTGAAAACGGACCTCGAAACGGACGCTGGGGAACGAAATTGATAACGTATAAGCGCGAGAAAACGTATAAGTGAAAAAACGTAGAAATGAAACTTCATTACATTCTTTATAGGCGGAATCTGCCAGGATCAGATAAATTCGACGTATAAATGATAAAAACATATATGTGCAAAATGTATAAACGAGATTTCACTGTATTTAGAAGCAAAATGGATCTTTTTTTCGACGAATATTGATATAAAATATGATATTTTTTCATTTTTGTTGTTGTTGTTATTTGCCTTTTTAGGACGGCTTTACACCCTTAGCCGTAGCGATGCAACAAGGACACGATAAAGTAGTAAGCGTATTGCTTGAAAACGATTCGAAAGGCAAAGTTCGTCTACCAGCCTTGCATATTGCGGCTAAGAAAGACGACTGCAAAGCAGCCGATTTGTTATTACAGGTATGGTATATGATGCAATTGTTCATGTATTATATGCATAGTCGTACATCTTTTTGATATATATATCTATATAAGGTGTAGTAAAATGAAATCCATTATTTTTGCATGAAATTGAAGGCTTTATTTAGCATAGTTAGAATGTTCCGATTTAGGTCTAATATGCACGGTTGTGATCGATAACTTGTTGCCTCTTTGAAGGTAATTTCATTATGCCTTTCTCATAGAAACCCTTGTCCCTATTGGCAAAAAACTGGGACAGTCGATTTTCACAAGCTTCACTTCAGGCGAATTTTTCACCAGCAAAATCTTTCGCCATAGACAGGAACAGGTGGTAATCACTTGGTGCCAGATCCGGAACTAAAAGTCGGATGCATAAGAACCTCCCAACTAAGCTCCCTGAACTTCTGGCGAGTCACTATCGATGTGTGTGGCCTGGCGTTGTCCTGATGGAACACAATTCTTCTCCAATTGGCCAAAGCTGGCCGCTTCTGGGCGATTGCTTGCTTCAGACGGTCCAATTGTTGACAGTACAGGTCCAAATTAAGAGTTTGGCCGTAGGGGAGCAGCTCATAGTAGATGATTCCCTGCCAATCCCACCAAACACACAGTAAAATCTTCCTGACCGTCAATCCTGGCTTGGCCACCGTTTGCGCCGGCTCACCGCGATTCGACCACGACCGTTTTCGCTTGACGTTGTCGTAAGTGACCCACTTTTCATCACCGGTCACCATCCGCTTCAGAAATGGGTCGATTTTGTTGCGATTCAGCAGCGATTCGCAGATGGAAATTCGGTCCATGAGGTTTTTTTGCGTTAACTCGTGTGGCACCCATACATCGAGCTTCTTTTTGTATTCAGCCTTATGCAAGTGGTTCCAAACGGTTTTTTGTGCAATGCTTAGCTGCTGGGTAATCGAAACAGTGCTTACATGACGGTCGGACTCGACGATCTCCATTATTTTATCGACATTTTCGACAATTGGCCTTCCAGAGCGTGGTGCATCTTTGACATCAAAATTACCGGAACGGAATTGACGAAACCAAAATTGCGCGTGATTGGCTGTTACAGTATCAGGACCATAAACACTATTCACATTTTCAGCCGCCTGGCTTGCGTTTTCGCCTTTATCGAAGAAAAACTGTAAAATATGGCGTATTTTCAATTTGCTGGTGGGCATCTTTGACGCGCGCTCAAAAAATATTGAGTCAAGCAATCACAAAACTGTCTGAGATGTTTATTTTAGTACGAAATCTTATCTTTCTAACGCCATCTAGCGTAATCCGATCGCACTTAAACAACGCGAGATACAGATTACTAAAGCCATCCATTGCAAAAATAATGGATTTCTTTTTACTACACCCAAACAAACTTTCTTTACTTATATATATATATATATATATATATATATATATATATATATATATATATATAAGTAAAGAAAGTTTCCAAGTTACAAATAAGCCTCGATTAAACGTTCTTGTGCCTAGTTTTTTTTTTGCAAATATGTCGCATCTTCAATAAATTACGAACCTCAATCGATCTTATCACCTTTCAGCATGCACGTGTAAATCCATTTTATGCAGACGTTATGGCTACTTTTTTCTCCGTTCAATAGAAGAATTTCCAAACAAATAGACATTTCGAGCATACACCATACAATTTCACATATTTCATAATAACTTCCGCCCGCATGGAACTGGGCCCATAGAAATTTCAAACAGTTGCACCACTTATTAGGGGTTTTTTTTTTAACTGCATAAATATGCATTCTATTATTTGTTTTGAAGTATATATATGCACCAAGTTTCAAATTCATACACGCAAGGAATATACAATTTTCCATACAAACTTTTACATCGCATTTCACCCCCTTAGAATTGACTTTCGAAAAATCCTTTCTTAATGCACCTCTACACCTTGTGAGGAACATATCTTGCAAATTTCATGTTTCTATCTTCAGCGGTTTGGGCTGTGCGTTGTCCATATGTTAGTCGGCCAGTCAGCCACGGAAATGTTTTATCTTTTACCATAAAAACTTTGCTACCCCCTTTTCCTCTCAAGGAACTTTGACTATTTTTTTTTTTTGGCGTATAATAAAAGGAATAGGAATTCTTTTTGCAGCAATTATTCAGCATACATTTAAGTATAGAGCTTTTTATTACAAGCTTTTATTTAACTTCCCTTTCCTGTGAGATGTCAAACGGAAAATCGATATTTCACCCACTTCCCGATTACTTAGAGCTCTGAAATTTTGCAAACATGCATCTAAGAGGTGACTATGTATGATTTAACTTAAAAAAAAAAATTTCAACTTTTCATGTAAAATTAGCGATATCAATCCATCCATATAAAATCTCACTAACACATACAAATAAATTCGAACCCGTCTGTGTTTGTATATGAAAAGTGCTCTGAGTGCTCTCGGATCGCACGTTCAAGAGTGAGGTCCAATAGGTGGTGAGTCAACATTTATTATAGATGCCACCTATCACAGTTCTCCAGGATTTCTCCTGACGAATCAACCAATCGCTTCGTTTGGAAGGATTAATTCCTTTTTGCAAAAATTTCAGAGCTCTAGTAAAATCAATTAAATACTAAAAAGTAGAAAATAATGTACAGGGTGTCCAATAGGAAGTTGCTGAAACTAATCGGCTGTCATTTCAAAACACGTGCACAGAATCAGAAAAGCCAAATTGCTTTAAATAGAGGAAACTCTGCAGTTTTAAACGCACATAAATAAAACCTAGTCAAATATTTTTTATGTCAATTTATTACATCTTATAAAAGTAACGAAAAAGTACAGTGATTAATGATAGATATTTTCGAAGTGCGAACCGTTAGATTGTGCACAAAAATCAATTCTCTTTTGAAAACTGTGTCCAACATATCGTTCGTAATGCCGCGAACCACTTCCTGGATGGCCGCGATCAGTTCTTCTACTGTGCTGGAGTTTTTAGCGTAACAATGATCTTTAATGTAACCCCACTAGAAAAAATCACAAGGGTTCAGGTCCGGTGAGTACGGAGGCCATTCTAGTCCGCCTTGAGCAAATTTAGGGTACCCCAGACCGATTACTCGAGTCCCATATACGCGATGAATAGCTTCAAACACCTCATGAGTCCGGTGCGGCGTCGCTCCATCTTGCATGAAGTAAAAATTTTTAACCAGTCCCCTCTTTTTTGCATAACAGAAGAATTTCGTTTCCAAAAGCTGTTTGTAACTCTCTCCTGTTATCGTAGATTCCAAGAATTGCAAATAAATTCCTTTTACTGAAATCGTTGCCCACGCCGTTACTTTCTGTGGATGAAGGGACTTCGCTAGCGATATGTTGGGATTTTCCGTTCCCCAAAGCCGGTAATTTTGCTTGTTTACGTACCCATTCATCCAAAAATGTGCTTCGTCGGAATAAATAATCAATTTTTCATTAAGTTCTTCGGCTTCAAACATTCCCGTAATAGTGTTACAAAATTCGATGCGTTTCGTCATGGCATGTTCAGTTAACAATTGATGAGTGCTTATTTTATACGGATATGAAACTTTAAAAAATATTTCAAAATGTTGTGTAATGATGATTTGGTTATTTTTAATGCTTGAGCAGCTTTCCGAATCGAATCATTTGGATTTTGTTTGAAATAATTCTCAACTTCGTTGATCTTCTCTGGTGTAGTCACCGTAACAGATGTACCTGGCAACTCGTGTCTACGGTCCTGGAGTGCACCATACTCCACGAAGTTATCGATTATCCTACAAAAATTAACGTAAAATTACTTCAATGCAGTTTAATTGAATTGAAACACAAGTTGTGTGATAGATGAATATGAATAAATATTAAATTCTTACCTTTTCAGAGTGTTTTCGCTGGCAACTCTATGAGTTTCAAACTTAGTACGAAACCCTCTATACGCATTACTATAAATTTTTCCCCTCGAGAAGAAGCACTCAATAAGATATACTTTTTCTTCCGTGGTGAGCTCACTCATTTTGACGCGCGCGTACTTGCTTCAACCACGGCTGGAATAAAACTGCGGGGCCTCAGGTATGCGCCTTAGAAAAAGGGACCCCTATTGAATTCATGGAGGGAAGAGACACTTATTTAGTGTTAGTAACTCCCTATTGGACACCCTGTATATGTAAAGGATATATTTTTAAAAAACAAGCATTTATTTAATGTACTAAAAAGTAGAAAATAATTTTTTCTTAAAGTCACCTATGTGTGGCTATGAATAAAAGCTTGGGGCGCTCAAAATTTATAAATACAATCTTTAATTTACATACATCCGTTAACATATCAACTGTATTTAATTTACTGTAAAACAACCTTAGATTTCTTAAATAAAAATAAAAAATCATGAAACTGAGTATTAACTGAGTATAGTTTCTCTAATTACTATTGTGCCGAATTAAAAACGGTTAATGAAACTGAATTGATCAAATTGATTAAACATATAAAAATTTGAGCGCCCCAATTTTTTTATTTATAGTCACATATGGTAAAAAAATACTTCGTAAAAATAATTATTTTCTACTTTTTAGTACATTAAATGAAAGCATGTTTTTTTGAATGTTTTTTTAATATATAAATTTTGTATTATTTTTGTTCAAAATGGGGGCGATAGAGTCAATCTTCGAAATGATCTTTAAAAAAAAAACACCTCTAGTAGCGGACAAATGTTTCGTGAAATATAAGCTCTGGAACAAAAAAAACTAGAAAAATATCAAATCTATATACTATTGGCTATAGAAGTACGTAGGGATTTTTTAGTTAATCAAATAATGTAAAAATGACACGCGTTTGGCCAAAAAAATTGATTTTTTGCTGAAAAATAAGCAGTAAATTGTTTATAAAATAAAAAGTTTACATTAAATCGAAAAACCCCTGCGTACTTCTACAAAGGATCGCATGTATAAAATCGTTGGCAGAGCCTTTAAATATTTTGTTTACCATAAAACCAAGTGCATATCGTTTCTATGATGTTAAAGCATTGTTTAAGGGATAAAAAAAAACATTTTTTTCACAAACCTGGCGTGGTGTTATCCCTTAATTGAGTCTAGGAGCAGTTATACAAAGTTTTAAGTAAATTCGACCCGATTATTTTTATTTTTTTATACAAACTTTTCCACCCCCTTTCTCTCCTTAGGGGTTGAATTTCTAAAAACGCTGAAATACGTGTTTCATTAATTATATCAAGAAGCACAAGTACAAATTTCAAGTAAATCCGGTCGGATTTGAAAAATTTCCTTACAAACTTTACCACCCCCTTTTTATACTCTTAAGGGTTGCATTTCAAAAAGTCTCTTCTCAAATGGTGCCTACATAATAAAATCAACGTGTCTTCCAAATTTTACGTTTATACATTTAGGGGATAACGCTGGCGATGATGAGTCAGTCAGTCAGGATTTTGCCTTCTATACAGGGTGATTTTTTTATCTTGAGACTGCTAAATATCTCGAAAAATAAGCCTTGTACGACAAAAATGTTCCAAATAAACCTTCAATAGTTTCCAAGGGGCAATTTAATCCCACAGAAATTAACCACCCCCCCCCCCCCTGTATATATATACACCCTTGGCCAAAAGTTTGGGGCACCCTGCAATTTTTCTTTCCGGACAAAAAATTGAATATCTCGGCCAAAAAAAATCGGAAACCAATTTACCAAACGGGGTTTTGAAGAGAGTAAAGTCAGCTTCAATTTGCTTTTTTAGTTTTATTTTTTCGATTTTTTTTGTGCCCGGTACGTCATTTTGAAAATGACGGTTTTTCACGATTTTCGCACCTCGCAAAGTCGTTCGCTGGACTTCGGAAAAATAGAAATCTCGCTATTTAGTGAAATGATTGTCGAAAAGGGAAATGTTAGCTTTAGTTTCGTTTTTTTTTTTAATTTACAATTTTTTTTCGCAGAGAAATTTCGTTTTTCTTAAAAAAACGGCAGGTTTCCGTAAAGCCGGCATCATGCAGCGTATCGTGAAAACTATAAGGTTGAGAATATTTGTCCTAAGGACTAAAAAGTTTTATTTTGTTATTTTGGAGTTGTTAAATTTTTTTCAGATTTTTTTGGCAATATTCTTTTTTATCGCTAGTTTTGGTTGATCGTCGACGATTAATCTAACTAATTTATTGCCGTTACTTTGAAACGAAAATGTTTTAAGGGAAATATCAAGAAGAGAAAAGCTACTGACATCTTTGGCCACAAATATTGGGCACCCCTATGAAATATTGATATTTTCAAAAGTACATAAAGCTATTATAGTTGTGTTGCACTAACGCTAAGTTCTCATCATCAAATATAAAATTAAACAATAAAGAACCGCTTTGAGTGAATTGCAAAACATCTGGATCGTAAAAATTGACTAATAAATACATTTAAAAAACAATAAGAGTTCAATGGTATGCTCTAAACTAGAAAATGAAGGAAAACACAGGGTGATTAATGCTTTTGGTCAAGGCGTAATTGAATTTGTACGTCGTACTGATCAGACGACATTTTCTTTTGATTTTTAAGAGCACTTGTCACTAATTTTCGAATCTGCCCAAGTGTAATTACTTTATTTTTCCCGATCATCTTTGATTTGAATGACAGTCAGTACTCATTCGTTTCACTCTGTATAAGCTCAGAACATCATTTGATTCGTACGACGTACAAATTCAATTATGTCCGTTTTCTTGGAAAGTTACTTTGAAATAAAGATATTTTCAATAAAACATCTTCGTTTCAATGTAATGGCAATAAATTAATTACATTAATCGTCGACAATCAACCAAAACTACCGATGAAAAAAAATGTTGCCAACAAAAATCTGAAAAAAATTTAACAACTCCAAAATAACAAAACAAAACTTTTTAGTCCTTAGGACAAATATTCTCAACCTCATAGTTTTCTCGATACGCTGCACGATGCCGGCTTTACGGAAACCTGCCATTTTTTCAAGAAAAACTAAATTTCTCTGCGAAAAAAAATTGCAAATTTTTTTTTCAAAAACGAAACTAAAGCTAACACTTCCCTTTTCTAAGATCATTTCACTAAATAGCGAGATTTCTACTTTTCCGAAGTCCAGGGCACGACTTTGCGAGGTGCGAAAATCGTGAAAAACCGTCATTTTCAAAATGACGTACCGAGCACAAAAAAAATCGAAAAAATAAAATTGAGAAAGCAAATTGAAGCTAACTTTACTCTCTTCAAAACCCCGTTTGGTAAATTGGTTTCCGATTTTTTTTTGCCGAGTTATTCAATTTTTTGTCCGGAAAGAAAAATTGCAGGGTGCCCCAAACTTTTGGCCAAGGGTGTATATATATATATATATATATATATAGGTAATCGCCAATACGTAAATGTGTTTTTTTTAAGAACGATCACAAACCGGATGTGACATCGAAGAGCGGTTTTACACCGCTCCACATCGCGGCTCATTACGGAAACGAGGAGATAGCGCGTTTGCTGATAAAACGGGGCGCTGATGTGAACTACTTGGCCAAGGTTTGTCCACAATTACTCTGAAAATAATGCTCCCGTTACTTACTCGATAGATGGATGGGTGAAATAAAATGTTCAATCTTACATAATTAATAAATTGTTCAGCACAACATAAGCCCGTTGCACGTAGCTGCAAAATGGGGAAAGAACAATATGGTGGAAATATTGCTGGAGAATTCGACAATGATCGATGCTAAAACAAGAGATGGCCTCACTCCACTTCATTGCGCCGCGAGATCCGGCCACGAAGAGGTCGTATCGAAGCTCCTCGATCATGGGGCACCTATCAGCGCACGCACCAAGGTATGTTCTATTTCTAAAAAAACCTGTCATGTATGTGTGCGCGTGTTTCGAAACACGGATAAAGTAGGGTTCGTCATGTATTACATACTAATTACTATTTCACGTAACAACTCGTAATTGTAATTTTTCAATGGTACATGCAGGGCCATGAGACGGGTACTCTTAGTTTGATTTTTGATATTTTATCAAATATACCACGTCAGCGCTCGAAAAAATAAGTATAAAAAAGAAAGGAAAAATTGTGACGTGAATATTAAGGCATTACTGGATGGATGTTAACCCTTCGTGGTCACACATCCAAATTCAATCGCGGTGGTCACACTTGGATCGATTCTACCCAGGCAGTTTTCAAAAAAGTATTGTGACCAAACTACCCGAGTAGAAATCTTGCTCCGGCTACAATAAAGGCCTGATCAGGCATCCTGATTTCTTTTTCCGGCCTTGATCAGGATTCTTGATCAAGCCCTGATCATTTTTGTGACACTTTCCCGGATTTCGGCCTGATCAGGGTAAAGAATCAAGGCCTGATCAGGGTACAAAATCAAGGCCTGATCAGAGCTTGATGTAGTAAGGCTTGATCAAAATGAAAAATCATGGCCTAGTCAGTATGATGTAATGGAGCCCTGTTTAGGATGTCCTAATTATTCCTGAAATAAAAAATACCACGCATATTTAAAACAGAAAAAGGCACGAAATTATAAATTAACGCTAATAGTTTATTTTTTAAACTGAATATCAATTTTTATTTATCAAATACATTTTTCACGTAGATGCATGTAGAAAATAAATAAGACTTTCTCTTAGAGATTTGATTGAATATGCACCGATGGCATCACATTCACTGGACTAAACTACGCAGTTAATTTATCATTGTTCGGTAGCCTACGCTGTCCGACTGCTTGACGATCGCCTGAAGCTAGCCGAATCAGGCAAATTGAAGTAAGCCGTAAGTCCGGTTGCTTGACTAGCGCCTGAATCTAGCCGGATCAGGCAACTGGAGGAGAACGTACATCCAATTGCCTGACTATCGCAAGACACCAGCCGGATCAGGCAAATTAAGGCATGCCTTAAATAAGGCCTCCGTACTACAACTTGATCAGGCCCGGATCAAATATCAGGCCAGCCTTACAATATTTCTACTCGGGTATCGGTCCAAAGTGGTTAAAAAAATTACAGAACATGCTTTAAACTTTCTAGATAATATACGAAGAACTTATTTATAAGAAATAAAATGGCGACATGTTAAAAAAAAATTATAAATAGGTGAAAACGCAAAAAAAAGATACTTTTTCGCTCAAATAATCATAGGTCCGTGAATTTTCAACATTTTAATCTAAAATTTGGACGTGATGCTCCTTAGATATGCTACTTTTGGGAAAAAATAGTAGTATAGTGCTCATTCCAAAAAAGGTATTTATACCGACATGTGAAGAGGGTAAATTTTATGGTATGAGGATACTCCAAACTCCAGGTAAGATGGTGAATACAGTCCCATTCGAAGTCAGGAACTATTATATATTTAGGCCAAAAATTGATCGATGGGTCGATTCAACCCAGGGTGACCACGAAGAGTTAAAAAATCGCCAAAATTCTTGAAAATTTGAGGAACGATAGTACTTGATAGAATAATAATACATGAATTAAACCGACACTGGTGGAGCGGTGACCGCTTAGCCATGCACCGGCTGGCGCATCAATGAGTGAGCGGAAGGCTAATCGTTCTGATACTTTGGTGTAGATACTTAAGTAAAAAGTATTGTACGCCAGAGAATCAGAAGAATAGGGGGCCGTCTATACCGGTACGGGTTTTCCACAGTTTCCCCATACCCTTGGAAAATGCGGTATAGTGTAACTTAAGGGGCCAGTCCACTTTGGAGCCACGAAAAAAGGCTACTTCCGCGAGTTTTTTTTGAAGATTTTATAAAAGATATGAATATAAAAGTTGTTGGGCTTGATAAATAAAGTCTTGAAATACATTTAAAAAAAATGTTGAATTAATTTTTATTCATTTTTAAGGGCGGGGTAAAGTTAATTCGGCGAAAAAAAGGCATGTTTTTAAGATTTTTTTTTGGCGTAACGGATAGTGTTCGTTTATTGAAAAATTTACATATAATAAAGTAACATTTGAACAACATTCTCCTAAATTTGCATTGCAAAATATTCAAAATTGATCGAGCGAAAATTAAACCCCGGAGGCGCCTCGAAAAAAAGTTGGTTTGCGGTGTGCACCATAACTCGCAACAGAATCATCTGAAACAAAAAAATCAAAATGCATTTGTTAAAGGTGATGTTTCTCGAGGTAATGACGGGAGGATTTTTTTTTTTCGATTTTTCGTAGCACTTGGGAGCCAAAAACCCGATTTTCGCTAAAAAAAATCGGCTAATTTGTTGTTGAAAAATTAGTAATTATTAAAAAAAACAAAAAAGCTCTCGACAATACCTGGTGAATTATGTGAAGAAGTACTGTGCAAAATTTCAAAGCGATTGGTCCAGTAGATTTTGAGTTATCGTGCACACGGACTTCAAATATGACAAGTCTCAGAAAAACGGTTTGAAAAACGCAGAAGAGTTCGGTCGCTTGGCGCTCATTGCACATAAGTTTGAGAACACTTCTCGATTGCATAAAAATCTGAGAAAATTCATGCATATTAAAGGTACTCAAAAGATTAATTTTGCATAATAATAATTCCAAAATGTTATTAACAAAATGATGAAAAAAAAAAATTAGTCAACAAATTTCCCCGCAACCCAATTTTTTTGTCGTGATTCGTTCATTTTTCTGAATACGTATGAATTTTTTCAGATTTTTCAATCATCTTTGAATTTTTAGAAATTCAAAATAAAACTCGATAATTTTCTTATACTCACTCAAAGTCGTCGATGCCAGGTCCGTAGAGCAAAAGGCTTCCATCAAGATGATCGAGAGCATCTTTTTGCGTTTGTCTACGCAAAACTCTTTCTTCTTTACTGTCGTGATTCTTCTTTACTGTCGTTGACTTTACGGTCAACTGATGTACAGACTAATGTGTATACTAATATACGCCATGCCTCGAATATACATAACGGGACCGGAACAGGCCCGTTTATCAAGAAATTTATTCGGGGTCGAAAAATACAATAGCGCGCCGCGCAGCTGCCGCCCAGGTATAAAACCCGGCATGGAGCAATAGACGCTCAAATACTCATAACTTCGTCAATTTTACTCCGATCGACTTGAAATTTTAACACAATATTCTTGCGATATTATGCATTCATTTAAAAAATTAAAAAAAAATGAAAAAAAAAATTTTTAATACTTTACCCCGCCCTTAAGTACAAAAACTATAGTTTAACGTAACGCCTCAAA
The DNA here is from genome assembly GCA_963932345.1 of Ophion ventricosus. Lineage (NCBI taxonomy): Eukaryota > Metazoa > Arthropoda > Insecta > Hymenoptera > Ichneumonidae > Ophion > Ophion ventricosus. The sequence continues at coordinate 25,485,204 of OZ010719.1, forward strand.
AATAGGTGGGCTAGGTAGCTCCATCACAACTCGACAACGGCTTGTCTGAAACAAAAAAATCAAAGTCCATTAGATTCAGTATGACACCAGCTACAAAATCACCCTCGGATATGAAGTTTTATCAAAAAATAAAAAAATGGCAGATGAAAAACGAAAAAAAGTTAAAAAAAAAACGCGTTTTTTCGCAGTTTTTCGCAACAAAAAAAAGAGTAAAAATCAAAATTTTAAAACCATCGAGGGTCATCTTGCTGCGAATCACGTTTACCCAGCAATGAACTATACAAAAAAAACCAACGTCAATTTCTAGTCGGGATCGCCCATCTCCGTATCCGAAAATCGCCCGAGTCTTGTAGCATCAAAACAGCCGAATGAATGACACGAGACCGTAAACGCTATTTTTAATGTTTTTTTTTTTGTTTTTTTTTTTTTCAGAATGGATTAGCACCGTTGCACATGGCGTCTCAAGGTGACCATGTCGACGCGGCAAGGGTTTTGTTGTATCATCGAGCACCGGTTGACGAAGTAACCATCGATTATTTAACATCTCTTCACGTCGCTGCACATTGCGGGCATGTTAGAGTAGCGAGGCTGTTGCTCGACAGGAAAGCTGACCCAAATGCTCGTGCCCTTAATGGCTTCACACCGCTTCATATCGCGTGCAAAAAAAATCGCATCAAAGTTGTGGAACTTTTGCTGAAGCATGGTGCGTCGATTGAATCAACTACAGAGGTAATTATATATATATATATATATATATATATATATATATACGCATATATATATATATATATATATATACATATATATGTTTACATACAATCAAACAGGTGCTTCGTCTGTCATTTTTTTATCTTCCGAATATTTCTTTACATTTTCTATGAACTAAGAAATTAGTAAAAATTCTACTTTGAAAACAAAATTGTCTGAACGTTTTTGCGTTTGATACTCGAGAACCTTGAGTCATCGGGAACGCAGCCTAAAGTGTATAATGTTATTTATGCTATTCGGAATTACGCCATATGGTTGATCGCAATTACAACAAAGCAGAATACAAACAAAGATAATATCAGACAAACGAACGGCGATAATGACCCGGCACAAACAAATAAACAGAATAGGAAATAAAAAAAACGAACCCACAAACATTCGAATTTTGAAGTCTAAACAAGTCTAATTTTGAATTTTCATAAATTGTTTTCACAAATTGCTATTATTATTTTTGGTAATTATGCATAAGTGGGGTGCAATCCCAATTTCGATGGGAATTTTTTTTTTCGCCATGAAGTTCTCGATTCCATTATAGTAAGTGATATTACGTGGGGGGGAGGCTGATATTTTCTATTAATTCCATAAGTTATGGGGTTTTGAAGTTTCCGAAAACACGTGATAAGATGAGGCATTCAACATTTCAACGCCTATATTGGGGACGGTCATGGAACGCCGTTGCGGAACAGCTGTCAGTCGTCAGGCGCTATCTTCAGTCGTTAGGTCGTGGAGTTACGTTCAAACGTTATTTATGGGAAGAAACATAACCGCACTTTCACGTGACACCGCGACAGAGCATATCAATTATTAATAAGATAATACGTTAAAATATGAACCCGGTGCGTTGGGCTAGTGGTTAGCATGCTGGCCAGCGGATCGGGAGGTCGCGGCTTCGAATCCCAGTCGCGTAATTTTCGTCGTGAAATGTTTTTCGTCGACATATCTCGGCGAGAGACGACTAGTTCCGTGACTGGGAGGCGAACTTCGGACCGGCTGTTATCGGTATAGGTTTTCCGCAGTTTCCCTATGCCCAATGGCAGCCATGTCATGGCGAATACGATACAGAAGGGGAAGTCGGCCGCGGCCGCAAGGTGGGGGTGAGTGGAATGAGTGGTAGACGGGGGAATTATGGAATAGAACGCTGAGAGAAATGTATGGTAACTTCAACCATATTTAAACCATATTTTATATTTCCCTGAGGGGACAATAATATTTTATAGTCATGGTTACTGCCTAAAATATAGTACTGCTTATGATATTTTAGCAGTTGTGTTAACTATGCTCATATTTTAACCGCAACCAACAATCTAACAAGCATACGTTGATTGTTCAATGCTATATAATATAGTAGGTTTTCATAAAATGGATATTACCTTACACTATGAAAAAATAGTAATTTTTACCATATTGAAAGATATGTCTACTCAATGTAGAAAATATTCATAAATTCAAAAATTCTCATTTGAGAGTACTACCTGTATGATTGTTTATCATAATTTGTCATTGCCTGACCTCCTGAAATGATTCCTATCGGAGAAAATATTTCGCCTGAACATGGATTCGAACCTACGACCTACCTATCTATACTACACACGCTGCCACTATGCTACCCGGGTACTTATGTTATTTTGATCGTAGATTTGGCATAAGAGATAAAAGTAATTCCAGCTGCAATTCCGAATAGCTGTTACCTCCGATATAGGTAGAATTTTGCACAGATCATCTTTTTGATAATATATGCCACTGCTTAAATGGATTTTTGGCGCAAGGCAATAGTTTTCGAAATATCGAATTTTAAAAACTGATACATTAATGCGCTAATATATCTATATCGATCACAGCGTGCTACCGCTGTCTCTACTTTATTGACACGTTCCACAAATGATTTACGTCTTCACTATAAGATTACCATAATTGCGTTCGTATAGTCACTTTTCGTAAGATCTTGTAAAAAATTATACTCAACAAGTGTTAATGTTAACCATATAAATAGTACAAACTTTCACTGAGAAAAATGTCCATAGTATTTTCTAAAAAAAAAACGCCCATGGTAAAAGTTGGCATAGTTAAATTCCCTATAGTTTATTGACACCGCAATCATAATATGGTTAACACAACTATAAGCGTCTATCTAATCATGCCGTTTTGATAGTGTGTTTGATTATCTAGTATCCCCGAAATAACTATTAACTACTGTGAAAGGTTTTACAATATCGATATAGTTAATTCAGTTAATATTTTTACAATAGTTAGTAGTTATTTCGGGGATAATAGATAGTCGAGCACGCCACCGAAGTTGCATTTTTAGATATACTTTTCGCTTATAGTTGTGTTAACCATATTATGATTACGGTGCCAATAAACTATACGGGATTTTACTATCCCCTCTTTTGTCGTGGGCGTCTTTCATAAATACCATGTACTTTGCTCTCACAGTGCAGCATTAGTATTTGTGCGCCGATTTTGTGATATAGCTGAATTAACCATATCGATATTGTAAAGCCTTTTATAATAGTGTATAGTAATTTCGGAGATACCAGATAGTCAAACACGCCACCAAAGTCGTATGTTTACGTATACTTTTCGCTTATAGTTGTGTTAACCATATTATAATTGCGGTGACAATAAACTATAGGGAATTCGACTATACTCTCTTTTACCATGCGCGTTTTTTTGTAAATACTATACAATTTTCTCTCAGTGAAGATAGAGGGATGTAGAAATTAAGGTGGTTTGGGGCACGTAAAAATGTAAAGATCCTGTACGGCTGGAACAAAAAAAAAAAACAAAAATACATTAAAATATGCTGATACATTTCAAAACTGCGTTTGTTATCAACGGAGGAGGGGGGGGGGGGGGCTTCGCCACCCCCGCATAGCGGGCGCGATACAGATTCTGTGTGCGATACACCTTCCGGGTGCAATATGCCTTCTGCACGTGCCCCCGCACTCCCACCCCCAACATAAGCGTCGAAATTTTCGAAAATGCCCTATTTTATCGCGTGTTGGTGATGGAACTTATGGAATTAATGAAAAATGTCTGCCTTGCCCGCCGAAATATCATTAGCGGTGACCAATCAAAGCGGTTTATGCTAAAAAAAAAATATTTGACATTGAAATTCGGATAGTTTTCGACGCCCCACTTATGTATAATTAACTTATTTTCAATAAAGAAAATATATAGAAAGAAAAAAAAGTCAAACAAAAAATGTGATTCAAGTAATTAACAAAAATTTACTGATAACAAGGCGTGCTTTGTCTTTGAATCTTTACCTCTTGATTGTTGAATTTCAAATTGCTTGTATTAAGTAAACTAAGTGGAAGAGTCGTATTGAAAAAAAAAAATGTCTAGCTATTTGTCTACTCGTCTGTACGTTTGCGTATTTATAAGTCGAGAACACTGAAGAAACACAGCTCAGATGATGAAATATACAATCTATGGTTTAGGCTATCAAACGTTGCGCTATGTAGAGTATTACAATTTTAATAGACAAACATACGGAAAAACATACCGCGACGACAAGCGAGCGCGAACAAATAAACAAATGAATAATTGAATAAACAAACATAGAAAAATTAATGAAGAATCAGGGTTTGTGAATAGTTTTCATACTTTCTTAACCCTTTGAAGCATAGTGACATACTGGTATGTCACCTACTTTCACTCTGTTTTTCTTGAATAAAAATTTTTTTTTAGCGCATAACGACGAATGTAAATGTATATTTAGGATGTTAGGAGATCAATTGTTACTGCAATATCACTATTAAGGGCTTATGTTGCACTTAGTGGATGTTGATCATCACTACAGTACAAAAAAAACACGTTTTTTAGACAATAAATGTAATTGTGCCTAATCTAGCAGGTAAACCATACACAAAAAATGAATTCAGAGACGTTTTTTGGGTCGCTGATTACGAATTCGAGCTGAAAATCCAGAAATTCAAAATGGCGAATCCAATATGGCGGACCAAAAGCGGAGATTTTACTGGAATTACTAAAACATCGGAGTTGCTCAATACGTTGATTCTGTTATACTGAATTTCTAATAGAATTACGCTTTTAGCATTACCCGGAGCTAACGGCGAGGACGTAGCGAGTTTCTTTTTTAATTTTTAATTTAGAACTTTTTAAATTTATATATTTTGACTGGTTTCAAAATTAGCGACTTCAATAACCCTAAAGCACCGAGTTTCCTCTCCATCAAGAGAATTTTATGTTTCAGTTCACCAGTTATTTTTAAATTATAAGCTCAGATTAGTATCAGTGACCAAGCCAGATTTGTGTTTCATTATCCTATATTGGAACTGCCATTTTTATTGTTCAATTTTGAACTGAGATTCAACGACTCAAAAAACCCCTGCATATGGAGTATCATCTTCATCAAGCTACTTTGAGCATTTTGGTCCGTCATATTGGATCCACCATCTTGAGTTTCCAAATTTTCAGTGCAGATTTGTAATCAGCGACCCCGAAAACCCCCGAGTACCAACTTTTGCTTTCATCAAACAATTTTTGCATTTGTGGTCCGCCATATTGGATCCGCCATCTTGAATTTTCAAATTTTCAGTGCAGATTTGTAATCAGCGACCCCGAAAACCCCGGAGTACCAACTTTTGCTTTCATCAAACAATTTTTGCATTTTTGGTCCGCCATGTTGGATCCGCCATCTTGAATTTTCAAATTTTGAGTGCAGATTTGTAATCAGCGACCCCGAAAACCCCCGAGTACAAAGTTTTGAGATGTTTGCACGTAAGGAAAAATGTATGCTTCAAAGGGTTAATTGGTTTTACAGATAATTATTATTAAGGTATTACTGGATGGATATTAAAAAAAAAACGCCAAATTTCTTGAAAATTTGAGGAACGATAGTTCTTGATAGAATAATAATAGTTATAAACATATTAATTTAACACGGGCGCTTATGGGAAAACAGCTTCTGCAGACGATAATACTTGCAAAACGAATGGAACTAAATCGCCGGAAGTTCTGAAAATATTATATCATCAAGATTCAGGATCAATGATTGATTATGCGAAGTTTCAAATAAATCGATCAAGCAATTGTCGAGAAATTAATTAAAGTAATGAGGAGTATCGCCTTTTTTAACGAAAAATTAATAGCAATAATTGGAAAACTCAATATATATCGAAATTTTCGGTAATAATTGATAATAATAAGATGATCTAAACGTATTAGTTCAATTTAAAAAATTGAGAAATGTTTTTGTTGTACAGTTGAAACAGATGTACAGTCACTAATAAAACTACAGTCAAGCACACGTCAATATCGTCGAATTTGACTTTAATTATTATTAAAAGTAGAAAATTAATATTTCCAAGTGTTAACTGATTATTAAATTAACTATTTGTAAGGCTAAACATCTACGACATTATCTAGACTTGTAAATCCACGATTCGCCCATTTTGGACTAACTTTTTGCCCGACGGTCCATCCAGTAATACCTGAAGTATGGAGGGGTGGAAAGAGAGAGAGAGAGAACGAAACTTTTATGAATAAGAATCCTACGCAAAGAGGTACTGCAAATCCTTCTCAGTGTTTTATGTAAGATTTTCCAAATTTTTTTCCAAAATGAAAGAATAACCCAAAATAGAGGGGGGGGGGGGGGGATATTTCTCTTCGATGGGATTTCAACGCGAGCGAAACCGCGAGCTCAGCTAGGATATATATGGAATATTCTTTTTTGACGCGTATAAAGGGTGTCCCAGGACGGAATGTCATCTCTGAAATGGGGGGTTGTGGGTGAAATTCTGAGTCGATTGATATAAGCATGTATGGTTCCCAGATCAAGCCCTGAATTATTATTAATTTTTAAAGACGGGCCAATCGGGCGCGCCCGATGCCTGGCGGAGAACGGTAGGAGCACCGCCCCGCCAGGCACCACTACAAGCGCGTATCGCTCACCGACGTAAGCCCGCTCATCGGGCGCGCCTGATTGGTCCGTCTTTAAAAATTAATAATAATTCAGGGGTTGATCTGGGAACCATACATGCTTATATCAATCGACTCAGAATTTCACCCCCAATCCCCCATTTCAGGGATGACATTCCGTTCTGGGACACCCTGTATAAAATGCATCTGAATGCCCCTTGAAATTGATAGTCCTTTAACAATACGAGCATTTACGTGTTTGCATAGTAACTTCAATTGTCCGTTTTTATATAGAGAAAAGGTTCTTCTATTCTTTAAACCAATTTATGAAGAAAAAAAACTTCGTTCATTAAACTTTCCGGCCTAGTGCTTGCTGTAACACTAAAAACTAATGGGCATTTAAAGCTGCTTAAGAAATGAAAATGATGAATTTCATTGAAAATTTACAAATCGTTCGACAAAATATACACACAAAAAAGTACAATGAATTGCTTGCAGATTTCTTTTAATACAAAATGCCAGTATGCTAGTCCGAAACAATCTTTTTTCGTCGAAGCTTTTAGCAGAAGAGTTCTTTCAAGTTTTAGAATTGAATCTGGAGCAAAACGAAAAGCGCTTTTCAATGGCGATATAAAATACCAGCGAAGTACCAAGGCATTCAAAAGAAATATTATTTTTCAAATAAATTAATCACGCTTTTTTTTTTTACAAAGATGTTTATGGCAAAAAGATCTTTCAACATGCCGCAAAAATCTTTGGTCCTCTTTGGTAGTAAAAACATCAAAGAGCGTCGTATAAACATTTCAAGTTAATCGGATTGTGTAAATTGATATAACTGGATGTAATCCGATGTACTGGACAGAGTTGTGAAAATAGTAATTTTAAAGTAATGCATTACTCATTACTTTAAATAATGTGTATTGGATAAGTTCTCTATTACAAATTACAAAAGTAATGTGTATTGTATGTGTGTTCCATTACAAATAAGAAAAGTAGTGTGTAATGGTTGCATGATCCATTACAAATTTCAAAAAGTAACGTGCAATGATTGCATGATCCATTACAAATTTCAAAAAGTAATGTGTAATGGTTGAATGATCCATTACAAATTTCAAAAAGTAATGAGTAATGGATGCACGTTCCATTACAAATTTCAAAAAGTAATTTCTAATGGATGCATGTTCCATTACAAATTACAATTGATAAAAAGTAATTTGTAGTGGAGAATATTCCATTACAAATAGCAAAATTGCCGTGCTTGCATTAGAAATTTGCACATTTGCTAAAAGTTGCTGTCTTATTATTTAATTTCGCTCACTAAAAGTTCTTTCAAGACTAATTCATTTCTTTTTGCTTGAAGCTCAATAACGCAGACGTAAAACGTTCAAATTAGAAGTTCGCACATTACTTTCACCTTGTTGTTTAACACAGACAAAGCTATCTACACGAGAAAGTTGATACTTTTAAAGACATGGGCGAAGTTGCAAGCAAAAGCTGGTTACAAATAATGAAAAAAAACTGTATATTGCAATTGATCTGATATGACATATTGTCTCGCATGATTTTTCGAAGTTTTGAGATATATAAGAATTTTTCGAGCATTAACATTGAAAACTGGAAAACAAATTCTTTTTATCACGAAGCTTCCTCTTTAAAAAAGCAAAAATTATGTGTAATGAATGCATGCCTCATTGAGCATTGAAAAAGTAATATATCTTCAAAAAAATGTCACCGATTTTTTCGGTTTTTTTTTAACGGCCATATTTATTTTTCTAATGGACAAAACTCAATTTTGACCCCGGATTCTGAAAGAGTACACATAAAAGTATGGAAGATCATGACTTTGATTTGAGAATTTTTTTTCTTTTGATGATACAAATCTGGCTTGTAAATGAGAAAAACTCTACTTTCTCGTATAGATAGCTTTGCCAGTGTAAAACAACAAAGCGAAAGCAATGTGCAAATTTCTAATGTGAGCACGGCAATTTTTCTATTTGTGATGGAATATTCTCCACTACGAATTACCTTATTGTAATTGTATTTTGTAATGAAGCACTCATTAATCATACATTACTTTTTCAATTTGTAATGGAACATGCGTCCATTACACATTACTTTTTGAAATTTGTAATGGTTCATGCAACCATTACACATTACTTTTTGTAATTTGTAACGGAACATGCATTCATTGCACATTACTTTTCTTATTTGTAATGGAACACACATCCATTACACATTACTTTTGTCATTTGTAATGGAACATATGTCCATTACACATTACTTTTGTAATTTGTAATGGAACGTATATCCATTACACATTACTTTTGTAATTTGTAATGGAACGTATATCCATTACACATTACTTTTGTAATTTGTAATGTATACAGTAATGCATTATCAAAATAATGCATTATTCACAACTCTGGTACTGGAGAATCTATAGGAATTGTAATCGGATAAAGGAAAATGTCAAGTTAACCGTAGATTAAAAATGACAGATATTCGAAGGAAAAAGCACATTTGAAAGAACGCGTTTGACGTTTTGGTTAGTGATTTTTTGCTTATGACAAAATATAATCTGAAATTCATCCTAGGCCGTTATATTGTGTAATTTCGACTTATTTCAATCCGATCGGATATTATGCTTGAGATTGTGAGCTGAAGATTAAAAAAAAGTTGATTTTTTTTATCCAACATAGAAAACATGCAGTGAAAAGAAGGAACAAGCAACGCGTATGCAGAGATCTTTAAAATTGTAAAATACCATTGCTTTCAACTGCAAGGACAGTCCAAGAATCGTTGCGAATAAAAATAATCATTTAACCGACGAAACACAGAAATGTGGGAAATTAAAAAGATTTTCGGAATACGTCGAAGAACTGTTTTCGAAATTTGTGTTTTTTTTTTCTGACTCTTAACTGGGATTAAATGTTTGGTATATTTTACAGTCCGGATTAACCCCATTGCACGTGGCCAGTTTTATGGGCTGTATGAACATTGTCATATTCCTACTGCAGCACGAAGCTAATCCCGACGTGCCAACTGTAAGGGGTGAAACACCCTTGCATCTTGCTGCTAGGGCCAATCAAACTGATATTATTCGGATATTATTAAGAAACGGAGCCAAAGTTGATGCTCGAGCAAGGGTAAGTAAAACATGCCGATGCGCTTGACGATATATATATTTAGTATAAATTATATGTACAACAAATGGTGAAAAAAAAAAACGAAAGGAAAAGCTATTCGATTTATAAAGAAAACTGACAAGACAATTTTAGCATGCCCGTTTTTAGAAGAAGCGCGTAATTCTTGCGAGGCAAGAAAATAATTGCGATATAGTTTCGAAAAGCCCACCCCTCCAAATTGTTTTCAATTTTTTTTGTCACGCTTCGTCTTATCTGAAAAGTAAAAGCCCCTGCAGGATTTTCGGCGCCCATGCCTCGCCTACGCCCCATGACCTCTTAAAGTTCGAACTGTTTTTCCGTCATATCGTTGACCGAGTCAAAATTTTCGAGCCGCGTTCAACCCTCAAAATAAAGGCCTTCTTCACCGAGCAGAGATCGGCGATAGTGGATCATCGGGGATCTAAACGAGGGTACAATGTTTGGAATACATTAGGGCCTCCGATGAACCTCCCGAATGGCAGAAACTGAACATTGTGAGTCAAAGAAGGCTAATGCAGAGCGTAACTGAATATGCGAAACCCCAGGTGGGCCTACTTCGAGCGCTCCCGCAGACCTATTTCTCCCTCCCCCCCCCTCTTTCGGCCTACTGTAGGCGCACTGTAGCCCCTCTGGACCCCCCATTCAGCCTACTGTAGGCGCACTGTAGACCCTCCGGACCTTCCATTCAGCGAAAACGTATTTATTTCGTCATCGAACGGATTACCGATCAGACCACAATGGAGTGTTGATAGAGGAGATATCGAATTTGGGCTCAAAGCAGGTTAGGCGGAGTCGAGGTAATGGACTTGAGATCGAAAGCAGGTTCACGAGGCCTGTATTCTGCACGTTTTACTGAAACTGGTGGTCGAAAGAAGGTTTGGGAGGACTAACAGAGACTACGCTAGATCAAATGGAGGCCTCTTCATGGCACTGAATTCGATAAACAGACTTTGGTAGGTTCAACGGAGGCTGGCGGCTCGTGCATTACAAAAGAAATGAGCCCAGCGAGTGTTCAGAGGTGGCTATACATTTTTACTCGGAAGGAAATATAGATGTACGGGTAAAAAATTGACATAAAAAATGCCGCGCTCTTCGATGCTTGCAAAAAATGTGCCGCATATTTAATGAAAACAGACAACATTGGCTGAAACATTGGAAAATATTTTTTATATACCACAACCATGTTTTCCTTGGTTTTTACGGGCGTGCAAACGACACGTAAAAGAGGCATTTTACGTCCTAGGACTTAAAAATTGTGAAACGTCGCTGTACAACAGCGACCGGTCGTTGGGTGCTGCCCTCGGTCGTTAGGTCGAGGCATTATTGTGTACGCTGAGGGGTTATTTGCGGGAAGAAACACAACCTCACTTTCACGTGTTACGGCGACAAAGCATCGTCGATTTCGCCGCGACATAAATCATAAATAAAAAAATAAAATAACCAATGAGTGATTATTGAAAAAAACATAGCAGCGATAAGTGGCTCCAATGCACAACGTCAGATCTGAAGGAAGCCGCGACAAAGACGACACGCGAAATATTGCCATCAAAATCAAAATACCTCTATGAATCGACGTACGACGCATTTGTGTATATGCCGATACATTTCAAAGATACGCATGGTGTCTTCAAAGATACGCATGGCAAAAGTGCCCAAAATGGCATTTTCCTGCCATTTTGGGCACGTTTTGTCGAATTCTCGGGGAGAGTACGATTTCCGGGGCGACAAAATTTAACGACGGATTCTGGTCCTTCGAGCTGAAATAAATCAAAAGTGAAGAGTAAAAAAAAAATTTGATATCTCGCTTAGTTTTCGAGATATCGATTTTTGAATTTTTAAAAATAATTCGAATTTTTACCTTAAAAAAAAGCGTTTAATCGACGATTTGAGCAACCATCCATATAAAAAAAACACCACACTGCAACCTAGCCCGACCCAACCAAATCCAAAAAAACCCAACCTAACCCAAAATACAAAAAAAAAAACCCGACGGAACGCACTACATACAATTAAGCACAATAAACCATTTCTCTTTTAATTTGCATTTATATACGACTCTTTAGCGTTACCCAAAATGCACCACGTGGAGGTAGAGTCGATTTGCATTCCGTTGTGCATGTGTATGTGTGTGTGGACCCCACGGCTCGTCAATTCCGCGGTCTTTTTTTACTCCAAACCACATGTGTGTGTGTGTGTGTGTGTGCGTGTGCGTGTGCGTTTGCGTGGGTGTGTGCGTGGGTGTATGCGTGGGTGTGTGCGTGGGTGTGTGCGCGGGTGTGTGCGTGGGTGTGTGCGTGGGTGCGTGCATGTGCGTGCGTGCGCGCGCGCGTGCGCGCGTGCGTGCGTGCGTGCGTGTGTGTGTGTGTGTGTGTGTGTGTGCGTGTGTGTGTGTGTGTGTGTGTGTGGACCCTGCGGTTCGTCAATTCCGCGGTATTTTTTTACTCCAAACCACGTGTGTGTGTGTGTGTGTATTTGTTTGGGTTTGTTTGGGTTAACCATGGTTAACTGACCGGAAACTCGCCCATCGTCGATTAAACGCATTTTTTTTTTTCGAGCTAAAATATGCAGTTATTGAAAATTTTGTATGAGACCTTTTTTGTAGGAAATTTAATTTCCTACAAAAAGTGTCTCTTATCATTTTTTTGACCACTGCATATTTACCGAGATATTTTGAAAAAAATAAAAAATCGATATGTATCGATATCTCGAGAACTAAGCGAGATATGACAAATTTTTATTCTTCACTTGTGGTTCATTTCAGCTCGAAGAGACAGAATCGTACACACAGAAATTGTACGCTTGCCGAATTCTCTCTGCGAACGAAGGGGTTAATCTTCGTTCCAGATAGATGAGCAGATAACCTTTGTTGTACTGTAATTTTATACATAATTGATACGATTACCGTTTTGCGGAAGCGAAACGTTCAAGCCAATTGTGAGTAGGTTTAGTATTGGTCGTTTTTGTTTTTTTTACTTTAAGGAGGAGCAAACGCCTTTGCACATTGCATCGCGTTTGGGAAACGTTGACATCGTCATGTTGTTGCTGCAACATGGAGCTGCTGTTGACACAACGACGAAGGACATGTATACTGCTCTTCATATTGCAGCGAAAGAAGGTCAAGAGGAGGTAACGTACACAGAGCTCGCCAGAATAGCTGACCACATCAACGTGAAAAATACAATATATTTATTTTGGACCCGTCATAAGGAGTATTTGATATAGTATATACCCCGTATTATCATTGTTGTTGTTATTATTTGAATTCTTAAGTCGTTATTGTTTGTTTATTCACTTTTGTTCCTGTACAATTCTTATTATTTTATAGACTGTTAATAAAAAATGTCTGTTATCGCCAATTTTGTTTTTGTATACTTGTCGTAGATATACGTTACTTTATTTTTATTTCTTTCGCAGCTTCACTTTGTTTAGATCATACGCTTCCATTTTTTTTTCTGTGAATTTATACGTAGCTGCTGTACTTAAGGTAAGCTTTAATGTATACTTTTCTTAATTGGCGTCCTCTTATATTTATTTTTACACTTCGATTCAGTTTTTCGTCCTTAAGGAATTTCGGGACAATTGACGAAGTGTTACCATTTGAATAAAATTTATACAGTAAATTCTTTCTCATACTGAATGCACCTTTCAAATTTAAAATCGATCGTCTACACTGTTCCTATATAATTTACAATTTAAAAAACCCTTTTTTCATATAAGAAGATCTTTTATCTGCCTGCGATCATCGCTAAATGGCAGTTTTACGCACGAAATAGTGTGAAAAAAATGTTTAAAATTTGATGAAAATCTGTCAAATCATTCAGTACCTTGTAACAAATTCGTCAATCAGTGTTATAATGTAAAATGTTCTACGTTAAAAGTGTTTCCGTCAATTGTAAATTTTATAGAAATGGCGTAGACCAGTGGTCGGCAAAAATTTTATAGTGGGATCCGAATAGTTTTGAAATTTTTTATCGAGGTCCAGGAAAAAAACTGTAAATATCAATTACAGCAAGCAGCCCTGCTGCAAATTTCCACACAGGAACCTGTATGGGATCCCGTACGGGATCCCACACGGGATCCCACGTGGTGTTTTCGTACAGGGAACCCGTACGGGTTCCCATATGGTGACCCGTACGGGTTCCTGTATGGGAACCCATACGGGATCTCACGTGGTGACCCATACGGGATCCCACGTGGTGTTTTCGTACAGGGAACCCGTACGGGTTCCCATATGGTGACCCGTACGGGTATGGGATCCCACGTGGTAACCCGTACGGGTTCCTGTATGGGAACCCATACGGGATCCCACGTGGTGACCCATACGGGTTCCTGTATGTGATCCCGTACGGGATCCCACGTGGTGTCCCGTACGGGTTCCCATACGGGATCCCACGTGGTGTTTTCGTACAGGGTACCCGTACGGGTTACTAATGTCAAAAATGAGAAAAGGCAAAATTAAAAATTGGTTTTTGCAGTTTTATTTATCTTAGTTGTGACAAAAGTAATAATTAAAAAAATAAAAAACGATAAATGAAAAAAAAAGTACTCTTACATGTATCATTGGTTTGTTGCTATTGTTTAGTACCGGTCTGTTCTTTGACCAACACTATTGCAGTTATTTTGACTTCAGATAACAACATTTTCAAAAAAAACGTTGACAATAGTGATTAATGATTTATTTTCTCACGAAAGTGTAGATACAAATGAAAAAAATTAGAAGTTTCACATTTGTTTTGATTTAATCGTGATTAGCTTATTAAGCGCTGTCTCAAAAATTAAGCTACCCACACTGCCCCACACAGGTTCCCATGTACGTTTCTTTACAGGAATTTATTTTCTGCATTCTCCCGTACAGGATTCAGCATCCCACGTTGCCCCACACCGGTTCCCATGCAGGTTCCCGTACAGGAATTTATTTCCTGCGCTCTCCCGTACAGGATCCCGTACAGGATTCAGCTTCCCACGTTGCCCCACACAGGTTCCCATGCAGGTTCCCGTACAGGAATTTATTTCCTGCGTTCTCCCGTACAGGATCCCGTACAGGATTCAGCTTCCCACGTTGCCCCACACAGGTTCCCATGCAGGTTCCCGTACAGGAATTTATTTCCTGCGTTCTCCCGTACAGGATCCCGTACAGGATTCAGCTTCCCACGTTGCCCCACACCGATTCCCATACAGGTTCCTGTACAGGAATTTATTTCCTGCGTTCTCCCGTACAGGATCTCGTACAGGATTCAGCTTCCCACGTTGCCCCACACAGGTTCCCATACAGGAATTTATTTCCTGCGTTCTCCCGTACAGGATCCCGTCCAGGATTCAGCTTCCCACGTTGCCCCACACACGTTCCCATGCAGGTTCCCGTACAGGAATTTATTTCCTGCGTTCTCCTGTACATGATCCCGTACAGAATTCAGCTTCCCACGTTGCCCCACACAGGTTCCCATACAGGAATTTATTTCCTGCGTTCTCCCGTACAGGATCCCGTTCAGGATTCAGCTTCCCACGTTGCCCCACACAGGTTCCCATGCAGGTTCCCGTACAGGAATTTATTTCCTGCGTTCTCCCGTACATGATCCCGTACAGAATTCAGCTTCCCACGTTGCCCCACACAGGTTCCCATGCAGGTTCCCGTACCGGAATTTATTTCCTGCGTTCTCCCGTACACGATCACGTACAGGATTCAGCTTCCCACGTTGCCCCACACCGATTCCCATGCAGGTTCCTGTACAGGAATTTATTTCCTGCGTTCTCCCGTACAGGATCCCGTACAGGATTCAGCTTCCCACGTTGCCCCACACAGGTTCCCATACAGGAATTTATTTCCTGCGTTCTCCCGTACAGGATCCCGTACAGGATTCAGCTTCCCACGTTGCCCCACACAGGTTCCCATACAGGAATTTATTTCCTGCGTTCTCCCGTACACGATCCCGTACAGGATTCAGCTTCCCACGTTGCCCCACACAGGTTCCCGTACAGGAATTTATTTCCTGCGTTTTCCCGTACAGGATCCCGTACAGGATTCAGCTTCCCACGTTGCCCCACACAGGTTCCCATGCAGGTTCCCGTACAGGAATTTATTTCCTGCGTTCTCCCGTACACGATCCCGTACAGGATTCAGCTTCCCACGTTGCCCCACACCGATTCCCATGCAGGTTCCTGTACAGGAATTTATTTCCTGCGTTCTCCCGTACAGGATTCAGCTTCCCACGTTGCCCCACACAGGTTCCCATACAGGAATTTATTTCCTGCGTTCTCCCGTACACGATCCCGTACAGGATTCAGCTTCCCACGTTGCCCCACACAGGTTCCCATGCAGGTTCCCGTACAGGAATTTATTTCCTGCGTTTTCCCGTACAGGATCCCGTACAGGATTCAGCTTCCCACGTTGCCCCACACAGGTTCCCATGCAGGTTCCCGTACAGGAATTTATTTCCTGCGTTCTCCCGTACACGATCCCGTACAGGATTCAGCTTCCCACGTTGCCCCACACCGATTCCCATACAGGTTCCTGTACAGGAATTTATTTCCTGCGTTCTCCCGTACAGGATCCCGTACAGGATTCAGCTTCCCACGTTGCCCCACACAGGTTCCCATACAGGAATTTATTTCCTGCGTTCTCCCGTACAGGATCCCGTTCAGGATTCAGCTTCCCACGTTGCCCCACACAGGTTCCCATGCAGGTTCCCGTACAGGAATTTATTTCCTGCGTTTTCCCGTACAGGATCCCGTACAGGATTCAGCTTCCCACGTTGCCCCACACAGGTTCCCATGCAGGTTCCTGTACAGGAATGTTCATCCTGTACAGGAAACCGTACGGGATCCCACACATTCCTTGGCTGTCCCATGCTTTTCCACACATTCCCACACTAAAACCCGTACGGGAATTTGCAGGAGGTTATTATTGTTTCTCAAAAAGAATGTGGCTTATAAAAACACATATTATTGTTTTTTATTTTTCTGTTAAAAATAATATACATAGGTTCTTAATATGAGAAATTACACCTCCGATCTTGAGCCAATTTTTAATAGTTTGATTCTCTCGAGGAACGACATATGCGAAGAGTGTCATCAAGATGGGCGTCCGTTAACCTTGAACGATATTTATTTTTCAAAAAATTCATTTTTGAGAAAGATGCTTCACATACGTATGTCGAGCCAAACATAGTTGCCAGGTTGAGAACCAGTTTTTTTACAATTTGCATACTTTTCTGAAACATCTTTACCCCAAAATTCTTCAGTGGGTGCAGATTTTTCCATTTGCAAGAAAACATCTTCTTGCAAGTCGATTATTTCTTCCGAACTACTATTTTTTCAACTTTAGCTCGGTTTAAATTTAACTTGACGCCTTTAGAAACGCACACAGAATGAGTTGATTGAAGTTTTAAAAGATTTTTTGGCGGTCCAGTTGTCTACCCTCCGCGGTCCGGATCCAGACCGCGGTCTGCCTTTTGCCGACTGCTGGTGTAGACGATCAATTAAAAATTTGGAGGGTACATTCAGTATACGACAAAGAATTTACTGTATAAATTTGAATCAAATGGTAGCATTTCGTTAAGTGTCCCGAAACTCCTTAAACACATTAAGTTTTTCAATATTTGAACCCTAGAATCCATGACCGGGGTCCGTTCGCGCCCAAATTTTGGTTTAAAAATGAGGTTTGTTTGGGTTTGTTTGCATTTTTCAGTCTTTAATTGGATCTTTATGATCAAGATAAGCTGCGTGGGTGGGCTGCGTACAGACCCTAGTCATGCGTTTGAAGGTAAAAAAAATGAGTCATGTGTTCTAGGGTCAAGTAAAAGGAATACATTTTCATTTCAAAAGATATGCAAAATGGCAAATAATTTTAAAAAATCAGCACAACAGTTTGACGATTGCTTTCCTTGACTTATTTTTTGCAAGCTTCTGAATCCTAATAATACATATTTTTTTTTTACATTTAATATAAACAGGTAGCAGCGATACTCGTAGAAAATCACGCATCGGTCAAAGTAGCTACGAAAAATGGTTTTACACCGTTGCACATAGCAGCGAAGTACGGCAACATGAACGTGGCAAAAATTCTTTTGCAAAAAGACAGCAAGCTCGATGCCCAAGGGAAGAACAACATAACGCCGCTGCATCTTGCCTGTCATTACGATCATTCGACTGTTGCCAACATGATATTGGAGAAAGGTGCATCACCACATCTCCCATCTCAGAATGGGCATACGCCTCTGCATATTTCGGCGCGCAAAAATCAGGTCAGTGTTTTTTTTTTTTACACAAAAAAGCTGCATCAAAAGCACAAACAAGAGTTATACAAAAATCGTGCCAATTGGTGCACAATAATCGTGCCGTCGTTCAGTGGTACACTTTACGTGTAAAAATCATCATCTTGATGTTGTTGTGCCCCAAAGTTATCAAGTATTTCAAGGACTTATATATACGCGATTTCGTCGGTTTTCCTAAGTACATTTACGGAAACCGTGCAAAAAAGTGACGCACCGTAGGTTTTTTTTTTTACTAGTTATGTAAAATAAAAAGAACGTTTCATCCTCATGTACAGGGTGTCCAATAGGAAGTTGCTGAAACTAATCGGCTGTCATTTCAAAACACGTGCACAGAATCAACTGTGAAAAACTGTGAAAAACTGTGTCCAACATATCGTTCGTAATGCCGCGAACCACTTCCTGGATGGCCGCGATCAGTTCTTCTACTGTGCTGGGGTTTTTAGCGTAACAATGATCTTTAATGTAACCCCACAAGAAAAAATCACAAGGGTTCAGGTCCGGTGAGTACGGAGGCCATTCTAGTCCGCCTTGAGCAAATTTAGGGTACCCCAGACCGATTACTCGAGTCCCATATACGCGATGAATAGCTTCAAACACCTCATGAGTCCGGTGCGGCGTCGCTCCATCTTGCATGAAGTAAAATTTTTTAACCAGTCCCCTCTTTTTTGCATAAGGGAAGAATTTCGTTTCCAAAAGCTGTTTGTAACTCTCTCCTGTTACCGTAGATTCCAAGAATTGCAAATAAATTCCTTTTACTGAAATCGACTTCGTTGATCTTCTCTGGTGTAGTCGCCGTAACAGATGGACCTGGCAACTCGTGTCTACGGTCCTGGAGTGTACCATACTCCACGAAGTTATCGATTATCCTACAAAAATTAACGTAAAATTACTTCAATGCAGTTTAATTGAATTGAAACACAAGTTGTGTGATAGATGAATATGAATAAATATTAAATTCTTACCTTTTCAGAGTGTTTTCGCTGGCAACTCTATGAGTTCCAAACTTAGTACGAAACCCTCCATACGCATTACTATAAATTTTTCCCCTCGAGAAGAAGCACTCAATAAGATATACTTTTTCTTCCGTGGTGAGCTCACTCATTTTGGCGCGCGCGTACTTGCTTCAACCACGGCTGGAATAAAACTGCGGGGCCTCAGGTATGCGCCTTAGAAAAAGGGACCCCTATTGAATTTATGGAGGGAAGAGACACTTATTTAGTTTTAGCAACTTCCTATTGGACACTACAGTAACCTGCCCTTAATGATAACCTATTTTTATTAGGTACCACTGTAATCTATAGATGATTCAAAAGGACCATGGATTATGCGCCAATAGAATACGGCCCTCGGCAAAAAGTTTACCTTAAGGGGAGAAAACCCTTTAGACGCCCGAAAATGAGCCATTTTTTGTGAATTTTTTTCAGGGTGATGAAATAATCGCATCATTTTTTAATTTTAATGTGATTTTATTGTAGGCTTGAAGAGCTCAAAAACATTTTTTTTACAAAAGAAAATGGCAACGTTATAGCCTTTTCCCTCAGGCGTCTTTCCTCTGTCATAAAAAAATGCTCCGTTTTTCACATTTTTACTGTTCATCTGAAACAGAAAACAAAAATATTTTTCGAGTACTGACACATGTAGGGGAAGGATAAACCTATAAAATTATAAAAAAGTATAAAATTGAAAATTACGCAGGCTTTTTAATCAAAAGTTCAAATTTTCGACAATTTTTTTCGACAGTTTTGACCACAAAAAAAAATATTTATCTACGCGATATACTTCAAACTTGAGGTGTATCCTTCCGCTAATAGCATAGACAGACACCTCTTAAAATTTCGGCGAGATCGATCAATAACTTTTTGAGCTACAGTGTGAGCAGTTTTTGAAAATGTTGTTTCGAGATAATCGCGTTTAAAGTTTCAACACGATAAAACTATAAATTTTAGTGACTTACCGATCAATCAGCGATTCCAGGCCCATACACTAACCCTTCAATTTCCTCGAAATGCTGATTTTCTTCCATTTGCTGCTGTTTTCGGGCTGTACGAGCTACTTTTGTCGGGGAAAGGCTTATCCGGTTCTGCCTCTCTAGCCGTGCCTTGTCGGAGTTTTTGGCGAAAACTCTGGCGTACGTCCCAACAATTATGTCCAACGCATTCATAATTCTTAGAATGGAGGAATAGCCTTCATTAAACACCTCAGCAGCAATATAGACTGCGATTTCAATGAATTTGAGCCCAGAATGGAGGTGTTTTGGAGCTAATAGCCAAACTGTTGCGTTAAAACTCTCGTTCGCGTTTTGGGTATGGCCACCCAAGCGTTTTTCGAGTAAATCTTCCCTCGTCAAATCTTTGTAAATTGGTAAGAGATGCTGCTCCATCCCTTCACCAAGTAACCGAGTAACATGTTCTAGTTTGCGGTATGCGGTCTCGGCGCTCTCCACTATGAGCTATAACTGCGTAAATATTTTATATTTCGATTTTTCCTTTCAACAGTATCTTCTTAATATATTATATTAGGTGTACAACTTAATTCGGTCCGTTTTTTTGCTTAAAATACGCACTTATTTGAATGATAAAATGAATTAATACATTAATCAAAATATTGCCCATCGCTAGCCACTACTTTTCCCCATCTTTCTGGTAATTTATGAATTCCGTCGCGGAAGAAGCGTTCATCGTTTTGAAGCCAAGAATGAATCGAGCCAATTTTTGATACCCTGTTGTGACGTGAAGCGTATTCCAGTCAGAGCGTTCTGCATCGATCGAAACAAATGGTAGTCGGAAGGGGCAAGGTCTGGGGTATAAGGCGGGTGAGCCAGAATTTCTCACCCGCTATTTTCCAAATAGTTTTTAAGGGCGGGGTAAAGTATTAAAATTTTTTTTTTTTTTTTTTTTTAATTTTTTAAATGAATGCATAATATCTCAAGAATATTGTGTTAAAATTTCAAGTCGATCGGAGTAAAATTGACGAAGTTATGAGTATTTGAGCGTCTATTGCTCCATGCCGGGTTTTATACCTGGGCGGCAAATGCGCGGCGCGCTATTGTATTTTTCGACCCCAAATAAATTTCTTGATAAACGGGCCTGTTCCGGTCCCGTTATGTATATTCGAGGCATGGTGTATATTAGTATACACATTAGTCTGTACATCAGTTGACTGCTGTATGCCGTGCTGAGCAGTAGCAAGTCACACTAACAGTAAAGAAGAAAGAGTTTTGCGTAGACAAACGCAAAAAGATGCTCTCGATCATCTTGATGGAAGCCTTTTGCTCTACGGACCTGGCATCGACGACTTTGAGTGAGTATAAGAAAATTATCGAGTTTTATTTTGAATTTCTAAAAATTCAAAGATAATTGAAAAATCTGAAAAAATTCATACGTATTCAGAAAAATGAACGAATCACGAAAAAAAATTGGGTTGCGGGGAAATTTGTTGACTAATTTTTTTTTTCATCATTTTGTTAATAACATTTTGGAATTATTATTATGCAAAATTAATCTTTTGAGTACCTTTAATATGCATGAATTTTCTCAGATTTTTATGCAATCGAGAAGTGTTCTCAAACTCATGTGCAATGAGCGCTAAGCGACCAAACTCTTCTGCGTTTTTCTGAGACTTGTCATATTTGAAGTCCGTGTGCACGATAACTCAAAATCTACTGGACCAATCGCTTTGAAATTTTGCACAGCACTTCTTCACATAATTCACCAGGTATTGTCGAGAGCTTTTTTGTTTTTTTTAATAATTACTAATTTTTCAACAACAAATTAGCCGATTTTTTTTAGCGAAAATCGGGTTTTTGGCTCCCAAGTGCTACGAAAAATCGAAAAATCGAAAAAAAAAAAAATCCTCCCGTCATTACCTCGAGAAACATCTCCTTTAACAAATGCATTTTGATTTTTTTGTTTCAGATGATTCTGTTGCGAGTTATGGTGCACACCGCAAACCAACTTTTGTTCGAGGCGCCTCCGGGGTTTAATTTTCACTCGCTCAATTTTGAATATTTTGCAATACAAATTTAGGAGAATGTTGTTCAAATGTTACTTTATTATATGTAAATTTTTCAATAAACGAACACTTTCCGTTACGCCAAAAAAAAATCTTAAAAACATGCCTTTTTTTCGCCGAATTAACTTTACCCCGCCCTTAACCACAATAGCAACGTGAGGCCGAGCGTTGTCATGTTGAAAGATTATAGACTCGTGTCTGGTCGCATACTCTGGACGTTTTTCGGCTATAGCTCGCTTTAAACGGATCAATTGTTGCCTGTAGAAGTCACCCGTGATGGTTTGACCAGGTTTTAGTATCTCATAGTGGATCACACCCTTCTGATCCCACCAAATACAGAGCACAACCTTGGCACCATGGATATTCGGCTTCGGCGTTGATGTTCCGGGTTGACCGGGCTGTACATACGATTTTTTCCGTTTCGGGTTGTCATAATGAATCCATTTTTCGTCTCCGGTAATGACTCGATGCAGAAAAGATTTTTTTTTGTAACGTTCTAGCAACATTTCGGATATGCAAAATCGTCGTCCGATATCTCTCGGTTTCAATTCGTATGGGACCCAATTTTCTTGTTTCTGGATGTATCCCGCGGCATTGAGTCGTTTCGAAATAGCTTGTTGCGTAACTTCTAATGTTTGTGCGGGCTCTTTTTGCGTTTGACACGAATCTTCATCGAGTAATGTCTCTAATTCTTCATCTTCAAACTTTTTCGGTTGACCCGAACGCTCTTTGTCCTTAACACTAAAATCACCAATTTGAAACCGTCGAAACCATTCTCTGCAAGATTTATCCGACGGTGCAGATTCACCATAAACTTCCACAAGCATTCGGTGGGCTTCAGCTGCACTTTTCTTCCAATTGAAACAGAAATTCAACACTTCCCGCAAATGGTGCTTATTTGGGACGAAATTCGACATTTTCACCGCAGTAAAAATTAGACTTGATGCGCAAAACTCAAAGGTCTGTAAACGATATTTGGTTAAGAGATATTGATACTTCACGATACAGCAAAAATCAGCTGTTGCCGTCAACCATTTATAGCACCTAGAGCCATCTTTTGAAAACGAACCGAACTAAGTTGTACACCTAATAGTTTCGAAATATGTAAAAAAATCGATTTTTTGAAAATTCTAAAGGGTTTTCTCCCCTCAAAGATGTATGGGCCTCAACTGTAAATCATAATAAAATATTCAAGATTGACCACATACATCAAAAGTTATACAATAACTAATTCAACGTGCGCTTCTATGACAAATAGTACTTTCTCCAATATTTGTATTGGGAGTACAAATTAATTCGTTCCGTTTTTTTTTGTGGTAAAAAATCCATTTATTTCAAAATAAAAGGTATGAATAGATTAATCAAAGTATTGTTCATCGCTGGCTACTACTTTTTCCCACCTCTCAGGCAATTTTCGAATTCCATCTCGAACAAAAAGTCTCGTCTTTTGAGGCGATCCAAGTTTTGAGCCAATTTTCGATTTCTGCGAAAGAAGTGAACCAGTCACCTGCTAAATCCTGCTGCATCCGTCCGAACAACCAGTAATCAGAAGGAGCAATATCCGGAGAATACGGCGGGTGCGGTAGAATATCCCATTTGAGCGTTTCTAAATATTTTTTTTACGACTTTTTCGACACGAGGCCGAGCTTTGTCATGCAGAAGAATAATTTTGTCATGTCTTTGCTCGTATTCCGGCCGTTTTTCTCGTAATGCATGGCTCAAACGAATCAATTGTAGTCTATACCGATCGCCCGTAATGGAATCGCCAGGTTGTAGCAGCTTGTACACAACACCCTTTTGGCCCCACCAGATACACAGCATGACCTTCGAACCATGGATATTCGGCTTTGGTGTTGATGTTGAGGTCGATGGCAACGATTTACCGGGCAAAGCGTAGTATTTTTTCTTCTTGGGGTTATCGTAGAATATCCATTTCTCATCCCCAGTCACAATCCGATGTAAAAAAAAACCCTTTCTTTTTTGCCTTTGAATCAGCTGCTCACAAGAGAAAAATCGCCTTTCAACGTCTCGCAATTTCAATTCATGAGGCACTCAATTTCCTTGCTTTTGAATCAATCCCATGGATTTTAGTCGTACGGAAACTGCTTGTTGAGTCACTCCCAATGAATCTGCAAGCTCTTCTTGCGTTTGACTCGGATCTTCATCGAGTAATGCCTCCAATTCATTGTCTTCGAATTTTTGTTGGCTGTCCAGGGCGAGGCTTGTCTTCAACGCTGAAATCATCGTTCTTAAAGCGTCGAAACCATTCCCTACATGATTTATCAGTTGGAGCATCATCACCATAAACTTCAACAAGCATTCGATGCGCTTCAGCTGCACTTTTCTTCCAATTAAAGCAGAAATGTAAAACTTCCCGCAAATGCTGCTCAGTTAACACAAACATTTGACATATTCAACACAGTTAAAAACAAGGTTTTTTTTAATAGAACTCAAAGCGATATAAATTGAATGTTATTGCCAGATGTCTAACCTCTCTGAAAGCACCGAAATCAGCTGTCACTATGAAACATTCATAACAGCCAGAGCCATCTCTTGAAAACGGATCGAATTAATTTGTACTCCCAATACTATGAAAATCTAGATAACATCGTGGGAATCAGTTGTAAATTTTTCCACGTGTTTAAAATACAGTCAAGAGTATATTCTCAAAATTTTGGCGAAAGGCTCAAAAAAGCGCGTCCAAAGTAATTTTGGTTATATTTAATTAAAACCGGAAGAAAATTGTCAATATCTGAAAAATTTCTTACAAATGTATTAATAAATAAACACATACAAGTTCTATAAGCGTTATCAAACTATCCAAACAGTTCAAAAATATTATTTTCTTTGATGCAGGAGCTAATTAAATGGAATTACACAAATTTTATATTCCTGTTTTTTTTTTCGTTTCCAACAGATAGATTCAGGTGTAATTCGCGTTCAAAAGTTTTTTTCTGGCTTGGGCGAAGCATTGCGATTTTTCAAGGAAAACTTAATTTTCTCAATTGCATAACGTCCAGGCCTTTGAGTTGATGCATTTTCTTCTATATATAATTATTCGAAACTTGATAGCAGCTTGCTTACTTCGAAGAAAATAAATGTTTCGGCGCTCCAAATGTTGCAACTTGAACATTTAGTGGAATTTTTTTATTTTGTTTGGGTTTGTTTGGGTTTTTGGTTTTTGGAATTTTTTTATTTTGTAAGGCTCAAAATATTCTTGAAATTTCAAGCTAATATAATATTGAAAAAAAAAAGACACCAAGTTGTATTTTTTCTCGCGTATATAAGGCCTTAACACACGTAGCAGCGGAAATAACGATGAATAAAATGATAAGACCCGATACTCCAGGGCAAACGGCACACGGAGAGAATTAAAAAGTAATTTTTGTCGTGAATTTCACGGCAAAAATTACCGTGATATATTTCAACGTGGTGACAAGTGAGAAAAGCATAATAATTTTTGCAATGCCTGCCCCGAAAGTGCGATTTTCGATTGGTGTTTAGCGTGCGGAAAGTGGCTTATTTCTCAACGATGCTTACTTTCCCGCACTAGTGCGGGAATGCGAGACTTTCTCGCACTAGTGCGGAAAAAAATCTATTTATAGCTCACTTTACCGCATTGATTCACGAAAAAACGGTTTTTTTTCACGGTTGATAGTTTTTTGTTCTACGATTTTGGGCCGATCGGACCCAAACCGATTGGACCCAAACAAACCCAAACAAACTTGAATATAGCGACATTCATGTGATATGAAACGTCAACTTATCACAGTTGACGTTTGAAATGTGAAAAAATAAGAATTGATTATGGTTATTGGTTATTGGTTTTGTTGAATCTTAAATCCCACTTTCGAGACAGTCATTGCAAAAAATAATGTATGGGACATGTGCGAAAAAAACGAATTACATCGCGCGTAAGTTGCCGAATTCGCCTCGACTTATGGTGCATTTCTCACTCGTATTCGTGTGAAATGCACCATAAGCCTTCGGCTCATGCGGCAACTTCACGCGCGATGGAATTCGTTGTTTCCCGCACTTGTAGCATAAATTACTATCGTATGCGACAAGTTCTTTTTTAACTCATGTTACAGAAAATTTCATAATACGTAGCTAAAATGTTACTATACAAGAAGGGTAGCGCGCACGATAATTTTTACCGAGAACACAATACATTTTCCTATAACACTCATTATATTTTATAATAAATCTTAAAATAATTGTTATAAAGACGATACTTTTTTATAGACATTTTTGAAAGGTATAAAATAATAAAATGCACAGTAAAATTTCGCTGATATTATATATTTTTTAAATTTAAGCTTTGCGTATTTTGTTACACATGAAAATTTACTAGAAAATCTGGTAAAATGTTCTATCTGAAGAAGAAATTTTATTTTATTTTCGTGAAAATCTGTGTTTTACTCAGTAATAATAAGCGAAGTTTCAGGGTTGTCATCTGGTTACCGTTACTGCCCGCTAATTTTTAACATTTAATTTTCTCCGTGTATAAGACCCGATATTCCAGGGCAAACGGCAGTTCTTGTTACAAGCGCACCATCTTCACCGATGACTTTGGCGACTCGTACCACTTAAGGCAGTAGTCTGCTTTAGGAGCCGAAAAAAAAGCGTTTTTTCAACAATTTTTTTGAAAGGGAAGGAAATGATTGCGGTAAACGAAATTTTGAGACGATAGTATATTATATTCAAGCTTTAAAAAACAATTTTTATTATTACAAATTATTGAAATTTGCCAAAGTTGTAACGATTTTTCTGGGGCGCCTGGAGTGTGCACTCGTAAATCGGTGCCGGTGATGGAGGTCGTGCGATGCATCTGAAACAGTGGAACCAAATTTTTTTTTAGTTTTTATAAGTTCCTTTTCTATATGAACTAAAAAAATACCGAAGAAATGACGAAATTCCAAATTTTTTCGAAGTTTGAAAAAAAAATTCACTTTTTTGAAAAAAAAAATTCACTTTAAGTTGCAAAACAAGTAATTTAAATAGTACTTTTGTCCAACTTTTTTAGTTCAAATAGAAGATAATTCAATACTGAAGCTAGATCACTTTGGTTTTTTTCGATCGGACATATATTGTTTTTACTATCGCCGGCACCGTTTTCCAAAACTTGTGAAAATGAAAACTCGAGAAAACGGGCTGTAAAGTTCTGCCCGAGCATTCGCACCTGCTCGACGCTCGGCCACTAAAACTGATCTAGCTTCGAAAATATGTCGAATTGGCCTCTAAAATTTTGAACACATATTCTTGGATAGTTTTGGAATAGATTTAAGACAAAAACGAAAAATCGATTTTTTGAAGCCTGTAAAGCAGACTACTGCCTTAATTAGCATCGTACTAGTCTAATGTTCTGGAACATTCCATTGAAAACAGAGCTAACAATTAGCGAAGTACAACGACAAAAGTCAGCGTGTCGTTGGCAATCGAAGATGTCGAACGAACAACTTGTAAATCCATGTTTTTTTTCCCTAATTATAATAAACCTGAAATCATATAAATTCACGGTTCCCGCGTTGGAGATTTATTCGTCATTGGAAAGATCCCAAAAGCAGTCCTCGAACTTTTGATTCCCACATCACGATTTTCTAGGGCACACCAATGTCGTAAAATTGTTTGAAGTGAGCAGGAATAAAAAAAATACACACACACATTTACCCACATCCTCCTGGACATTAAAAAAAAAATGTATTGTCGTTGAAAATCTTTTTTTGAAAATCGTAAAATGAACCGTTCCTGTATGATTCAGCCAAAGAGCATTGCCTTATTTTATTGCATTTTGTTTCTTTCTTGGCATCAAAATAAATAGATCTACATACATTAAATGAAAATGCACAAAAATAAAATTGTTGCCTTTTTGAAATATATTTGTTGTTTTTTTTTAAATTATAAAAGGATTTATTAAAAATTGAATTGACAAAAAAATGAATTATCTAACTCAACAGATGGACATAGCCTCGACGTTGCTTGAATACGGAGCCGATCCTAATGTACAATCGAAAGCTGGCTTCACTCCGTTACAGCTGAGCGCTCAAAAGGGACATTACGATATGACAAATTTATTGATCGAACATGGTGCTGATCCGAATCACAAGGCGAAGGTACGTAGATGGCAATTTCACAAAAGGGAAACCAAAAAAATTCTTTAAAAACAGGAATTCTCACATTACTGTCGTATTATTTTATTACGTTTACAAAGTTTCTTTTATGAAGTTCATTTCTCAACGGATATCCATGAACTGTGCGCCAAAAAAAAAAATATCGTTTTTTTTTAATACGTACACTGAGAGAAAAGTGTATAGTATTTACAAAAAAAAAAACGCGCATGGTAAAAGAGAGTATAGTCGAATTCCCTATAGTTTATTGTCACCGCAATCATAATATGGTTAACACAACTATAAGCGAAAAGTATACGTAAACATACGACTTTAGTGGCGTGTTTGACTATCTGGTATCTCCGAAATTACTATACACTATTATAAAAGGCTTTACAATATCGATATGGTTAATTCAGCTATATCACAAAATCGGCGCACAAATACTAACGCTGCACTGTGAGAGCAAAGTACATGGTATTTATGAAAGACGCCCACGACAAAAGAGGGGATAGTAAAATCCCGTATAGTTTATTGGCACCGTAATCATAATATGGTTAACACAACTATAAGCGAAAAGTATATCTAAAAATGCAACTTTGGTGGCGTGCTCGACTATCTATTATCCCCGAAATAACTACTAACTATTGTAAAAATATTAACTGAATTAACTATATCGATTATGTAAAACCTTTCACAGTAGTTAATAGTTATTTCGGGGATACTAGATAATCAAACACACTATCAAAACGGCATGATTAGATAGACGCTTGTAGTTGTGTTAACCATATTATGATTGCGGTGTCAATAAACTATAGGGAATTTAACTAGGCCAACTTTTACCATGGGCGTTTTTTTAGAAAATACTATGGACATTTTTCTCAGTGAAAGTTTGTACCATTTATTTGGTTAACATTAACACTTGTTGAGTATAATTTTTTACAAGATCTTACGAAAAGTGACTATACGAACGCAATTATGGTAATCTTATAGTGAAGACGTAAAACATTTGTGGAACGTGTCAATAAAGTAGAGACAGCGGTAGCACGCTGTGATCGATATAGATATATTAGCGCATTAATTTATTAGTTTTTAAAATTCGATATTTCGAAAACTATTGCCTTGCGCCAAAAATCCATTTAAGCAGTTACATACAGGGTGTCACAATAGTAACGGGACGGCTGAATATTTCCGCAGGTAAGACAATTTCCCAAAATGTTAAGGTCGTTCTTGAAGTAACTTTTCGCAAGGAATTCAATGGTGACCTTCATTTTGACCTTGGCGATGTCCTTCAAGGTTATTTCAAGGTCAACTTTTGTTTTTCAAATGGGAAGCTCCTTTTTTGACATCGGCAATCGATAGAGCGGAAAATTTTACGTACAGATATGTACTTAAGATACCGGTACCCTTTGACCTTGAAGGTCAAAGGGTACCGGTGACTTAAGTACAAGGTCACTGCAGGGTTAATTAAACTTAAACACAGTATGGATACCTCGGACAAGAATAGAAGCTTCTTAAATTCTATCGTTAAGACCAAAGTTATCAATTTTAACAAGGCGACAATTTTAACAAGTGGTGACCTCGATCGTGACCTTGACCATGACCTTCAAGGTGATTTCAAGGTCAACTTTTTTTTTAAAATGAAAACTCCCTTTTTGACATCCGCAATCGATGGTATTCCTTGTGTGAACGAACTTGAAACTTGGTATATGTATTCTTCAGAACAAATAATAAAACGCATGGTTTAAAATTGAATTCTCTACTTCTATCTCAATGAAATTCGGAAGATATATTTCTTAAAGGGCGTATTGGTGCACTGAAAAAGGATTTTTCGAAAATCAACCCCTAAGAGAATGAAATGGGATGTGAAAGTTTGTATTGAAAATTGTAGGGCTTGCGTGTATCAACTTGAAACTCGGTATAAATATTCTTCAAAACAAACGATACACACATATTTTTGAATTTTTTAAAACAACCCTTAATAAGGGGTGAAACTGTTAATGAAGTTGCTATGGGCTAAATTCTAGCGAATTGTTAAATATTCGGGTTCGTGAAGAGAATACCTTAAGGTATTGCTGGATGGACCGTCGGGCAAAAAGTTAGTCCATAATGGACGAATCGTGGATTTACAAGTTTAGATCATGTCGTACATGTTAAGTCCTACAAATAGCTAATTTAATAATAAATTAACACTTAGAAATGTTAATTTTCCACTTTTAATAACAATTGAAGTCAAATTTGACGCTATTGGCGGGTGCTTGACTGAGATTTTGTCAGTGACTGTACATCATTTTCACCTGTACAGCAAAATTTTTTTTCAATTTTTAAATTTAATTAATACGTTCAAATCATCTTATTATTATCAATAATTATATATTATTATCAATAATTCATATGTGTATTATTTTATTTATTCACTAAATTTTTAGTCACTAAATTGAAATTATTTTGAATTCGGTGATTAAATTTAAAATTATTTTGCATTTAATGACTAAGTTCAAAATTATTTATTCACTAAATTATTTAGTGAAATTTTTAAAAATAATTCATGTATTATTCTATCAAGAACTATCATTTCTTAAATTTTCGAGAATTTTAGCGATTTTTTAATATCCATCCAGTAATATCCTAATGGATTTGAATTTTCATACGACTCCATGTCATTTGTTATTTTCACAGAACGGTCTAACTGCTCTGCATCTGTGCGCTCAAGAAGACTTCATACGCGTAGCCTCGGTCTTAGTTAAGAATGGTGCCAATGTCGAGAGCGAGACGGAAACTGGATACAGACCCATTCACGTTGCCGCCCACTTTGGCAATTTGTCCATGATACGTTTTTTGCTTAAGCACAATGCTCAAATCGACGTGAGAACCAATCAGAATTATACACCGCTGCATCAAGCTGCACAACAGGGCCACGCGCATATCGTATCTGCGCTACTGGAGGGAAATGCCTCACACAACGCTCGAACGACCGTGAGTTTTCTTTCTTCATCCCCTCTTTACCTTTCTCTGCATATGTATTCCTTTCTTTTTTCTTT
The DNA here is from genome assembly GCA_963932345.1 of Ophion ventricosus. NCBI lineage: Eukaryota > Metazoa > Arthropoda > Insecta > Hymenoptera > Ichneumonidae > Ophion > Ophion ventricosus. The sequence continues at coordinate 25,516,451 of OZ010719.1, forward strand.
TTTTTTTAAATTTCGGGTCTAATGAAATTTGATCCCTCCTTTTCTTCGTTTCTCTCCTTTTTATACGTGCAAAAATATTATACTAACATTGTTTCTTAATTTTCAATCCATCTTTGTGAATTACGAATCGTTGACAGGATGGCTTGACCGCGTTGAACGTCGCTCAAAAATTAGGTTATATATCGGTTATGGAAGTTTTGAAAGGCTTGTCCTATGACACTCTGACACCCGACAACAGAACTTGGGAAGAAAAGTACAAAGTTATCGCACCGGAGAGTCTTCAAGAGACTAGTTTCATGTCCGATTCGGATGACGAAGGAGGTAATAACTGGATTCATTATTATTCGGCTGGCTGTTGCATTAATGTAAAGAAAATAAGAAAAACGATTTTGTCAGTAGAGTATATTTCGACGGCAGTATGGAAGAACGTGCTATCTCAAATTGTGATAGAAGAACGTGCTGTCTCAAATTGTGATAGAAGAACGTGCTATTTCAAATTGTGATAGAAGAACGTGCTATCTCAAACTGTGATAGAAGAACGTGCTATCTCAAATTATGAGAGAAGAACGTGATATCTCAAATTGTGATAGAAGAACGTGCTATCTCAAATTGTGATAGAAGAACGTGCTATCTCGTATTATGAGAGACGAACGTGCTATGTCAAATTGTGATAGAAGAACGTGCTATCTCAAACTGTGATAGAAAAACGTGCTATCTCAAATTATGAGAGAAGAACGTGATATCTCAAATTGTGATAGAAGAACGTGCTATCTCAAATTGTGATAGAAGAACGTGCTATCTCGTATTATGAGAGAAGGACGTGCTATGTCAAATTGTGATAGAAGAACGTGCTATCTCAAATTGTGATAGAAGAACGTGCTATCTCGAATTGTGATAGAAGAACGTGCTATCTCGATCAGTCAACATATTTTCATTGATACAGCACTGGTATTTGGGGCACCTCAGTATACAGAGCACTTTTTTGTTAAGTTATTTAATTTTCTAATATGATTTAGCTCGATAACAGAAAAAAATTAAGATATATTTGAATAAACAACTATTTTTTTATCATCAATATATTTATTTGTATGGAACTTACCAGTTACCTACAGTAACCGTAGGTTCTAAAAATTCCATATAAATAAATATATTGATGATTAAAAAAAAGTTGTTTATTCAAACACATCTTAATTTTTATTATCGAGCTAAATCATATTAGAAACTTTTTTTTAATCATCAATATATTTATTTATATGCAATTTTTAGAACCTACAGTTACTGGAATTTTTAGAACCTACAGTTACTGTAGGTTCTAAAAATTCCATATAAATAAATATATTGATGATTAAAAAAAAGTTGTTTATTCAAACATATCTTAATTTTTTTCTATTATCGAGCTAAATAATATTAGAAAATTAAATAACCTTACAGAAAAAGTGCTCTGTATACTGAGGTGCCCCAAATACCAGTGCTGTATCAATGAAAATATGTTGACTGATCGAGATAGCACGTTCTTCTATCACAATTCGAAATAGCACGTTCTTCTATCACAATTTGAGATAGCACGTTCTTCTATCACAATTTGAGATAGCACGTTCTTCTCTCATAATATGAGATAGCACGACGTTCCTCTATCACAATTTGAGATAGCACGTTCTTCTATCACAATTTGAGATAGCACGTTCTTCTATCACAATTTGAGATAGCACGTTCTTCTCTCATAATTTGAGATGGCACGTTCTTCTATCACAATTTGAGATAGCACGTTCTTCTATCACAATTTGAGATAGCACGTTCTTCTATCACAATTTGAGATAGCACGTTCTTCTCTCATAATATGAGATAGTACGTTCTTCTATCACAATTTGAGATAGCACGTTCTTCTATCACAATTTGAGATAGCACGTTCTTCTCTCATAATTTGAGATAGCACGTTCTTCTATCACAATTTGAGATAGCACGTTCTTCTATCACAATTTGAGATAGCACGTTCTTCTATCACAATTTGAGATAGCACGTTCTTCTATCACAATTTGAGATAGCACGTTCTTCTCTCATAATATGAGATAGTACGTTCTTCTATCACAATTTGAGATAGCACGTTCTTCTATCACAATTTGAGATAGCACGTTCTTCTCTCATAATTTGAGATAGCACGTTCTTCTATCACAATTTGAGATAGCACGTTCTTCTATCACAATTTGAGATAGCACGTTCTTTTATCACAATTTGGGATAGCACGTTCTTCTATCACAATTTGAGATAGCACGTTCTTCCATACTGACGTCGATTTGTACGCATTTTTTTTTAATCATTTTCATTATTTTGCAATGTTTTTCGATGGCATATAGTTATATTTAATATTCGTTGTTACGTATACATGTCATGTATACTTAAGACACTATTCTAGTCCGGAAGCCTAAATTTTGGGTGGTTTTTCGGGCTTAATAAAAAAAATCTTGTTAGTATACATTTTTTGAGTATTTTTATTGATGTCTCAAAAAATAACGAAAAAAATGTTGTGCAAAAAAAAATGAAAATTAAAAAAGTTATGGGTCTCTGAATATGGCTGTGAAAATAAGGGTTGAGGCGGTTGACATGATTTCAAAGCTCCCTTTCATCTGGAACGAAAATAAAACTAATTTTCTTGATCAATAAAAATGTCATTATGGCAGATACCAAAGAGGAATTTTTTTTTTTAATGGCGACTGTCTGAAAATAAAGTTAATTTTTCGCCCTATTTTTTTTTCAAAGTAAAACTTTTTTTCATATAGTGATAACAATAATTTTGCAATGCCCGAAGTAGGGTCGATAGAGGGATATATACTGAAGGTCCATACCAAATTTGAAGTTCGAGAAAAATGTGTTTAAAGTTTTGAGTAGAATTTCAGACAACCGCAACTATCTAAGTGGTATAATGACATATGTTATGTTTACGTTATATTAATCGGCCATTCCTGACACGTAAAGTGTGCCTTCCTCGACTTCGAAATAACGATTTTTTAATACTCCCTCTTTCCTTCGAGGAGTTCTAGTTTCCTTAAGGGGCCAGTCCACTTTGGAGCCACGAAAAAAGACTATTTTCGCGTCCACGCGAGAATCCACAAAGACCATACTATATGATATGGCTGGATACAACTGAAAGATATCTCTTGAGGATTGGTTCTGCTAGGTGACGCATGATTTCCAGATCAGTACGTCCATTAGTAGCCACAGTACATCTACACTGAGAGAAAAGTGTATAGTATTTACAAAAAAAACGCGCATGGTAAAAGAGAGTATAGTCGAATTCCCTATAGTTTATTGTCACCGCAATCATAATATGGTTAACACAACTATAAGCGAAAAGTATACGTAAACATTCGACTTTGGTGGCGTGTTTGACTATCTGGTATCTCCGAAATTACTATACACTATTATAAAAGGCTTTACAATATCGATATGGTTAATTCAGCTATATCACAAAATCGGCGCACAAATACTAATGCTGCACCGAGAGCAAAGTACATGGTATTTATGAAAGACGCCCACGACAAAAGAGGGGATAGTAAAATCCCGTATAGTTTATTGGCACCGTAATCATAATATGGTTAACACAACTATAAGCGAAAAGTATATCTAAAAATGCAACTTCGGTGGCGTGCTCGACTATCTATTATCCCCGAAATAACTACTAACTATTGTAAAAATATTAACTGAATTAACTATATCGATTATGTAAAACCTTTCACAGTAGTTAATAGTTATTTCGGGGATACTAGATAATCAAACACACTATCAAAACGGCATGATTAGATAGACGCTTATAGTTGTGTTAACCATATTATGATTGCGGTGTCAATAAACTATAGGGAATTTAACTATGCCAACTTTTACCATGGGCGTTTTTTTTAGAAAATACTATGGATATTTTTCTCAGTGAAAGTTTGTACTATTTATATGGTTAACATTAACACTTGTTGAGTATAATTTTTGACAAGATCTTACGAAAAGTGACTATACGAACGCAATTGTGGTAATCTTACAGTGAAGACGTAAATCATTTGTGGAACGTGTCAATAAAGCAGAGACAGCGGTAGCACGCTGTGATCGATATAGATATATTAGCGCATTAATTTATCAGTTTTTAAAATTCGATATTTCGAAAACTATTGCCTTGCGCCAAAAACCCATTTAAGCAGTGACATATATTATCAAAAAGATTATCTGTGCAAAATTCTACCTATATCGGAGGTAACAGCTATTCGGAATTGCAGCTGGAATTACTTTTATCTCTTATGCCGAATCTACGATCAAAATAACATAAGTACCCGGGTAGCATAGTGGCAGCGTGTGTAGTATAGATAGGTAGGTCGTAGGTTCGAATCCGTGTTCAGGCGAAATATTTTCTCCGATAGGAATCATTTCAGGAGGTCAGGTAATGACAAATTATGATAAACAATCATACAGGTAGTACTCTCAATTGAGAATTTTTGAATTTATGAATATTTTCTACATTTAGTAGACATATCTTTCAATATGGTAAAAATTACTATTTCTTGATAGTGTAAGGTAATATCCATTTTATGAAAACCTACTATATTATATAGCATTGAACAATCAACGTATACTTGTAAGATTGTTGGTTGCGGTTAAAATATGAGCATAGTTAACACAACTGCTAAAATATCATGAGCAGTACTATATTTTAGGCAGTAACCATGACTATAAAATATTATTGTCCCCTCAGGGAAATATAAAATATGGTTAAAATATGGTTGACGTTACCATACATTTCTCTCAGTGTAACAAAAAATCGTTGTTCATCGGTCATTTACCGTTAAACTAACGATCCTACGTGATTTTTGTATATGACTTATCTAGTAAATGACATTATTATAATATCTAAATATCAGCTGTCTCAGTGAACACTGGGAATCTGCAAATCAGCTGTCTCACTTATGACCGCTCTTTCGGTGTGACACTTCGCCATAAGGGACGGGTATAAGTAGAAAATTAAAAAAGAAAGACTCCACACGTTGGCACGTAGAGACAATACAATACGTATTTATTTATCCCAAACATGTATTGAATTATACGCTTTTTTTCTGTTTTTTTTTTCTTCCAAGTTTCGGATGGATTGGTAAACGAACAATCTTACCGATACCTCACGGCGGATTTGATGAAGAATCTGCGAGACGATTCATTGCCAATCGACGTTACTAGGGACGATCCTATACACCGACAAGGTCAATAAAAAAACTATATATGCACATATATATATATACGTATATATGTATACAGGGTGGAACATTTAACGTGACCACCCCAAATATCTCCGTTGCCTTTAGAGTGACGAAAAAAATGTCAGAAGGTAATTTGATTGATTTCGAAGGGCTGATACAGTGATGGAAAATTCATTTTTGTCAAGGTCATAGTTTTCGGGTTCTCAAAGTCATCAATGGTTTTTTAAATGGGAACGCGTTTTTTTTTTTCATTAACCCTTCGAAGCATACATTTTTCCTTACGTGCAATCAGCTCAAAACTTTGTACTCGGGGGTTTTCGGGCTCGCTGATTACAAATCTGCACGCAAAATTTGAAAATTCAAGATGGCGGATCCAATATGGCGGACCACAAATGCAAAAATTGTTTGATGAAAGCAAAAGTTGGTACTCGGGGGTTTTCGGGGTCGCTGATTACAAATCTGCACTGAAAATTTGGAAACTCAAGATGGCGGATCCAATATGACGGACCAAAATGCTCAAAGTAGCTTGATGAAGATGAAACTCCATATGCAGGGGTTTTTTGAGTCGTTGAATTCGAATCTCAGTTCAAAATTGAACAATAAAAATGGCAGTTCCAATATAGGATAATGAAACACAAATCTGGCTCGGTCACTGATACTAATCTGAGCTTATAATTTAAAAATAACTGGTGAACCGAAACATAAAATTCTCTTGATGGAGAGGAAACTCGGTGCTTTAGGGTTATTGAAGTCGCTAATTTTGAAACCAGTCAAAATATATAAATTTAAAAAGTTCTAAATTAAAAATTAAAAAAGAAACTCGCCACGTCCTCGCCGTTAGCTCCGGGTAGTGCTAAAAGCGTGATTCTATTAGAAATTCAGTATAACAGAATCAAGGTATTGAGCAACTCCGATGTTTTAGTAATTCCAGTAAAATCTCCGCTTTTGGTCCGCCATATTGGATTCGCCATTTTGAATTTCTGGATTTTCAGCTCGAATTCGTAATCAGCGACCCAAAAAACGTCTCTGAATTCATTTTTTGTGTATGGTTTACCTGCTAGATTAAGCACAATTACATTTATTGTATAAAAAAAGCGTTTTTTTGTACTGTAGTGATGATCAACATCCACTAAGTGCAACGTAAGCCCTTAACCCTTTGAAGCATACATTTTTCCTTACGTGCAATCAACTCAAAACTTTGTACTCGGGGGTTTTCGGGGTCGCTGATTACAAATCTGCACTCAAAATTTGAAAATTCAAGATGGCGGATCCAGTATGGCGGACCACAAATGCAAAAATTGTTTGATGAAAGCAAAAGTTGGTACCCGGGGGTTTTCGGGGTCGCTGATTACAAATCTGCACTGAAAATTTGGAAACTCAAGGTGGCGGATCCAATATGACGGACCAAAATGCTCAAAGTAGCTTGATGAAGATGAAACTCCATATGCAGGGGTTTTTTGAGTCGTTGAATTCGAATCTCAGTTCAAAATTGAACAATAAAAATGGCAATTCCAATATAGGATAATGAAACACAAATCTGGCTTGGTTACTGATACTAATCTGAGCTTCTAATTTATAAAAAACTGGTGAACTGAAACATAAAATTCTCTTGATGGAGAGGAAACTCGGTGCTTTAGGGTTATTGAAGTCGCTAATTTTGAAACCAGTCAAAATATATAAATTTAAAAAGTTCTAAATTAAAAATTAAAAAAGAAACTCGCTACGTCCTCGCCGTTAGCTCCGGGTAGTGCTAAAAGCGTAATTCTATTAGAAATTCAGTATAACAGAATCAACGTATTGAGCAACTCCGATGTTTTAGTAATTCCAGTAAAATCTCCGCTTTTGGTCCGCCATATTGGATTCGCCATTTTGAATTTCTGGATTTTCAGCTCGAATTCGTAATCAGCGACCCAAAAAACGTCTCTGAATTCATTTTTTGTGTATGGTTTACCTGCTAGATTAGGCACAATTACATTTATTGTATAAAAAACGCGTTTTTTTTTGTACTGTAGTGATGATCAACATCCACTAAGTGCAACATAAGCCCTTAATAGTGATATTGTAGTAACAATTGATCTCCTAAAATCCTAAATATACATTTACATTCGTCGTTATGCGCAAAATTTTTTTTTTATTCTGCAAAACAGAGTGGAAGTAGGTGACATACCAGTATGTCACTATGCTTCAAAGGGTTGAGACGTTGTAGCTGATATTCAGACGAATCCAACGACCTATGATATTATGACCTTGAAATTATTTTTCACCAAAATACACGTGTAAAAACGGGAAATCGTGATGGTATTCACAATAAGAATATCCGAATAACGTAATTGAATTTTTTTGTGCAGAAAATTTATTCTAACAAATGTTCGAAGTGATGGCCATTAAACTCGACACATTTTTGAAGACGTCGGATGAATGATTTTCTTGACCTTCGAATAGTTTCTGGTGTGATAGCGGCGCAGGTTATCCAACGGATACAATAATGTCAATAGTCGGAGATATTTCTAATGTTTGTAAATACTGGCATTGTAATGTAGTAAAACTGTAGTGGAGTGAAGAGTGTTTGCCATCTACCAATATTAAAATGAGTAGACAAGTGTATCCATCCAAAGTAACATGTAATAACCGTATCGAAAATGGTATTGTACAGTCAAGCAGAGAAAGTGAACCTGCGCCGCTATCACACCAGAAACTATTCGAAGGTCAAGATAATCATTCATTCGACGTCTTCAAAAATGTGTCGAGGTTAATGGCCATCACTTCGAACATGTGTTACAATAAATTTTCTGCACAAAAAATTCATTTACATTATTCGGATATTCTTATTGTCAATACCATCATGATTTCCCGTTTTTACACGTGTATTTTGGTGAAAAATCATCTCAAGGTCATGATATCATAGGTCGTTGGATTCGTCTGAATATCAGCTACAACGTCTTGATAAAAAAAAAAACGTGTTCCCATTTGAAAAACCCCATTAATGACCTTGAGAACACGAAAACTATGACCTTGACAAAAATTAATTTTTCACCACTGTACCAGCCCTTCGAAATCAATCGAAATACCTCCTTACATTTTTTTTCGTCACTCTAAAGGCAACGGAGATATTTGGGGTGGTCACGTTAAATGGTCCACCCTGTATACTATATTAAGGTATTCCTTTCAACAGCCTGAATTTTCAACAATTAACTTCTCAGAGAACATCTAAACATCTCTAAATCTACAAAATTTATGCGAAATGTTTCATGCCAGTTCGTCGTTGAGTATAATAATTTATTGTCACTTATTTTTATCAAGCGTTACTGTAATCTACGCATGATTCAAAAGGAATATCTTAAGGCAGTAGTCTGGTCTAGAGCGAGATTTTTGACGTCATTTTTGGGTTGGAATAATTTTTAAACCGTTGAAGTTGTCTCGATGAAATTTTACATATGTATTTATTGTTCCTTTGAGAATGTATCTACATTTAAAAAAAATTATTTAAAATATTGTCATGTAGTTTTTTATTTTTTTTTACAAAATGGTCCGCCGAAAACCGCCTCAATCGGCGCCCACTCTGGGTGATGTTGTATGCATCTGAAAAAAAAAAAATATATATTCTCAATCTGTATGAGTCGACGGCAGTATGGAAGAACGTGCTATCTCAAATTGTAATAGAAGAACGTGCTATCCCAAATTGTGATAGAAGAACGTGCTATCTCAAATTGTGATAGAAGAACGTGCTATCTCAAATTGTGATAGAAGAACGTGCTATCTCAAATTATGAGAGAATAACGTGCTATCTCAAATTGTGATAGAAGAACGTGCTATCTCAAATTGTGATAGAGGAACGTGCTATCTCATATTATGAGAGAAGAACGTGCTATCTCAAATTGTGATAGAAGAACGTGCTATCTCAAATTATGATAGAAGAACGTGCTATCTCAAACTGTGATAGAAGAACGTGCTATTTCGATCAGTCAACATATTTTCATTGATACAGCACTGGTATTTGGGGCACCTCAGTATACAGAGCACTTATTCTGTAAGGTTATTTAATTTTCTAATATTATTTAGCTCGATAATAGAAAAAAATTAAGATATGTTTGAATAAACAACTTTTTTTTAATCATCAATATATTTATTTATATGCAATTTTTAGAACCTACAGTTACTGGAGGTTCTAAAAATTGCATATAAATAAATATATTGATGATTAAAAAAAAGTTTCTAATATGATTTAGCTCGATAATAGATATAGCACGATAATAAAAATTAAGATATGTTTGAATAAACAACTTTTTTTTAATCATCAATATATTTATTTATATGGAATTTTTAGAACCTACAGTTACTGTAGGTAACTGGTAAATTCGATATAAATAAATATATTGATGATTAAAAAAAAGTTGTTTATTCAAACATATCTTAATTTTTTTCTGTTATCGAGAAAATTAAATAACTTAACAAAAAAAGTGCTCTGTATACTGAGGTTCCTCAAATACCAGTGCTGTGTCAATGAAAATATGTTGACTGATCGAGATAGCACGTTCTTCTATCACAATTCGCGATAGCACGTTCTTCTATCACAATTTGAGATAGCACGTTCTTCTATCACAATTTGACATAGCACGTTCTTCTCTCATAATACGAGATAGCACGTTCTTCTATCACAATTTGAGATAGCACGTTCTTCTCTCATAATACGAGATAGCACGTTCTTCTATCACAATTTGAGATAGCACGTTCTTCTATCACAATTCGCGATAGCACGTTCTTCTATCACAATTTGAGATAGCACGTTCTTCTATCACAATTTGAGATAGCACGTTCTTCTCTCATAATTTGAGATAGCACGTTCTTCTATCACAGTTTGAGATAGCACGTTCTTCTATCACAATTCGAGATAGCACGTTCTTCTATCACAATTTGAGATAGCACGTTCTTCTATCACAATTTGACATAGCACGTTCTTCTCTCATAATACGAGATAGCACGTTCTTCTATCACAATTTGAGATAGCACGTTCTTCTATCACAATTTGAGATAGCACGTTCTTCTCTCATAATTTAAGATAGCACGTTCTTCTATCACAGTTTGAGATAGCACGTTCTTCTATCACAATTTGAGATAGCACGTTCTTCTATCACAATTTGGGATAGCACGTTCTTCTATCACAATTTGAGATAGCACGTTCTTCCATACTGCCGTCGGAGTATTCTGAGCACTGGTAGCAGAATTAGTACTTAAAAAAAATTTGTTACAAAATGGCGGCCTGTTAAACTTTGATTAACGATATTTCATACATTTTCGGGTATTCGACGAGTTATAAAAAGTGGGCAAAATTATTTTTCGACTCAATTCTGCTACCAGTCCTCGGAAAGAGGCTACCGAAGGTATGTGCAAAATTTGAGCTCGATCGGTCAATTAGTTGTCGAGATATCGTGGGCGCCGATTTGAAAAACATAGTTATGAGATAAACGCGTTCAAAGTTGCTTGCCGACCGCGCTACCTGAGCGCGCGGCTTGCTTATAATTTCTATTACTCTGCTAATTTTTGAAATATCAATAAACGGTTTTCACGAGCGTATTAAGAAAGATCTAAGGAATAATAAAATGAAAAAAAATCCGATTTTGTCAAATTTCTAGACCAGACTACTGCCTCAAATCAAGCAGTACGTTGCTGATGATCTCTGTTTTCATAGAATTAGGGGATTCAATTTATTGCATTGCCTGAAAGCCAAGAGTCTTTAACATTTTATCGTTTTCATTTTAGTCTCAAAAGAAGAGAAGCAAGAATTCGTTCAAAGTAACAACTATTGTCTAGCTGAGAACTTTGACACGAACGAGAGCGCGAATTTGGCGTGAGTATTGAATAATCCGGCCCCGTTCGGATCCCTGATATATATTTTTTTTTAAATATGCATACAATAACAACATGAAATTGGTTTTTACAGAAGACTCCACTTCCGATCGTAAGTAAACAAGTGGCTATCGTAGAGTTTGCCGGCATAATTAACGTGAAGTGACGAAGTGATGAATATATGGATTCGTTGCAGATTTTTAGTGAGCTTCTTGGTCGATGCACGCGGTGGGGCAATGAAGGGTTGCCGACACAGCGGTATAAGAATTATCGTTCCACCTCGAAGAGCTACGATGCCAATACGTGTAACTTGTAAATTGATGAAACCCAGCAAAGTTACCAATCCACCCTCGCTAATGGAGGGCGAGGCTCTCGCAACTCGTATAATAGAGATGGGACCGGTCGGGGCGAGCTTTTTGGGGTTGGTAATCCTGTGCACTTTTTTTCGTCTCTGATCCAGCTCAAAACACAGTGCAATAAAAAAATTCACCTCGCTGGCCTGGCGTTTGAAAGAGCCATGGGGCTTGATGGAAATTAATAATTTGTCGTACTGAAAGCTTCTGTTACACGGTTCGATATTGTGAATTCAATATTACCGCGATTAGTCCAATGAAGTATAGAATTTTTTTTATAAAAATCCGTATGACAAGAGTTTCGAGGCTGCGAAATTCAAAGTTGATTTCATATTTTATCGAATTTTAGGAAAATCCGAGGGTTCGATACTCGAATTCTATATTTACAGGGTGTCCAATAGGAAGTTGCTGAAACTAATCGTCTGTCATTTCAAAACACGTGCACAGAATCAGAAAAGCCAAATTGCTTTAAATAGAGGAAACTCTGCAGTTTTAAACGCACATAAATAAAACCAAGTCAAATATTTTTTATGTCAATTTATTACATCTTATAAAAATAACGAAAAAGTACAGTGATTAATGATAGATATTTTCGAAGTGCGAACCGTTAGATTGTGCACAAAAATCAATTCTCTTTTGAAAACTGTGAAAAACTGTGTCCAACATATCGTTCGTAATGCCGCGAACCACTTCCTGGATGGCCGCGATCAGTTCTTCTACTGTGCTGGGGTTTTTAGCGTAACAATGATCTTTAATGTAACCCCATAAGAAAAAATCACAAGGGTTCAGGTCCGGTGAGTACGGAGGCCATTCTAGTCCGCCTTGAGCAAATTTAGGGAACCCCAGACCGATTACTCGAGTCCCATATACGCGATGAATAGCTTCAAACACCTCATGAGTCCGGTGCGGTGTCGCCCCATCTTGCATGAAGTAAACATTTTTAACCAGTCCCCTCTTTTTTGCATAAGGGAAGAATTTCGTTTCCAAAAGCTGTTTGTAACTCTCTCCTGTTACCGTAGATTCCAAGAATTGCAAATAAATTACTTTTACTGAAATCGCTGCCCATGCCGTTACTTTCTGTGGATGAAGGGACTTCGCTCGCGATATGTTAGGATTTTCCGTTCCCCAAAACTGGTAATTTTGCTTGTTTACGTACCGATTCATCCAAAAATGTGCTTCATCGGAATAAATAATCATTTTCTCATCAAGTTCTTCGGCTTTAAACATTCCCGTAATAGTATTACAAAATTCGATGCGTTTCGTCATGGCATGTTCAGTTAACGATTGATGAGTGCTTATTTTATACGGATGAAACTTTTAAAAATATTTCAAAATGTTGTGTAATGATGATTTGGTTATTTTTAATGCTTGAGCAGCTTTCCGAATCGAATCATTTGGATTTTGTTTGAAATAATTCTCAACTTCGTTGATCTTATCTGGTGTAGTCACCGTAACAGATGGACCTGGCAACTCGTGTCTACGGTCCTGGAGTGTACCATACTCCACGAAGTTATCGATTATCCTACAAAAATTAACGTAAAATTACTTCAATGCAGTTTAATTGAATTGAAACACAAGTTGTGTGATAGATGAATATGAATAAATATTAAATTCTTACCTTTTCAGAGTGTTTTCGCTGGCAACTCTATGAGTTCCAAACTTAGTACGAAACCCTCTATACGCATTACTATAAATTTTTCCCCTCGAGAAGAAGCACTCAATAAGATATACTTTTTCTTCCGTGGTGAGCTCACTCATTTTGACGCGCGCGTACTTGCTTCAACCACGGCTGGAATAAAACTGCGGGGCCTCAGGTATGCGCCTTAGAAAAAGGGACCCCTATTGAATTCATTGAGGGAAGAGACACTTATTTAGTTTTAGCAACTTCCTATTGGACACCCTGTATGAACATTTGGTACGTCAGTTATTCGTTTGATATTGAATTAGAATTCAGTAACATTAAACAACGCTGTATTTTGGAAGGATTGTGAAATTCCATACATTTTAGCTTCAATAAACAGAGTGCTAAGTAAACCTTCGATAAGTTTGAACGTGGTGATAGACCTATCGGAATATCAAAACTTGACCTGAGTAAAAATTTCACGCTTTTCCCGATTTGGGCATTTGTAAAAAAAAGTTGAAAATGACTACTTTAGCTCAGTTTTTTCGCGCCATGCATACCAATGATGTCTCAAGGCTTTACACACGACCTTGGCGTAAGGAAAAATAGGTATAAAAATAAAAACAATTGTTTGGCGTGAATATTAAATGTATAAAATTATTTTTATATGAAATTTCTATATGAAAAATATATGATTTTTTTTTAATTTTCACACATACATCATAGTTTTGTCAACAAATAAAGAAAACGTATTTTTTTTTCAGATCTCGGAGATATAGGTCGTCTAGTAAGACCCTCTTTTGAAAATCCTTGCCGATCGTGGAATGTTTTTTCTCTGTTAGACATCGGCTAAAAAATAAAAATTTCTTATGGAGAAAAGTAATAACTGAAGTGTAGGATGAAGTAATTTTTTTTTCATTTTTTTTTTTTGTGAAAACAGCAGCTATTTGTAAAAAAAATCTAATTTTTAGCAAAATTTTGAGTTTTAAAAATTGGTAAAAAAAATGAACGCTGCATCTAATCGAAAAAATGTCTGGGCTGCATCCTAGATAATATGACAAAGAATATATGGTACGAATTTCATGAAAATCGGTTGAGTAGATCTCGAGATATTTTATCCACCCCTTTGAAAAGAGAGTCCTTCTAGACGCCTTATATCCCGACTTTTTAAAATTCTTTTTATTCGTTTTTTTGTTTAATTCATTCATGAAGCTATAATGTATTTGTAAAAACAAAATTTATTCTATACAGGGTGTCCATTTTATCTCTGCCACCCGAAATAACTCGGTAATTATCGACGTCACAAAAAAATGTTCCAGACAAAAGTTGTACGGTGTGAAGGGGGCCATCAAATGCGACCATTTTTTTTTATTTCGGTAGAGGCGCTGACGCACAGTGAAGGTCACCTCCACTTTTTTAAATGGAATGGTACATGTTTTTTTCAACCATTTTGTGGTGCACCTCAAACCGCATAAAAAACATTTGGGGGTCAAAGTCGTTCAATGTCATTCAAGGTCAGTATCGATGATAAAAATCTAAATATCTCGAATCGCTGCCAAATATTTAGTAGTGATCCGAGATATTTAGACTTGTATTTCATTTCAACAGGTGTTCGAAATTAGCTTGAAATGAGAGAGAGAGAGAGAGAGAGAGAGCTCTTATAAAAATTCGAAATCAAACTGAACGACAACCTCGATTGAGCTACATACGATACAGATTAAGGCAGTAGTCTGCTTTAGGAGCCGAAAAAAAGCGTTTTTTCAACAATTTTTTTGAAAGGGAAGGAAATGATTGCGGTAAACGAAATTTTGAGACGATAGTATATTATATTCAAGCTTTAAAAAACAATTTTTATTATTACAAATTATTGAAATTTGCCAAAGTTGTAACGATTTTTCTGGGGCGCCTGGAGTGTGCACTCGTAAATCGGTGCCGGTGATGGAGGTCGTGCGATGCATCTGAAACAGTGGAACCAAATTTTTTTTTAGTTTTTATAAGTTCCTTTTCTATATGAACTAAAAAAATACCGAAGAAATGACGAAATTCCAAATTTTTTCGAAGTTTGAAAAAAAAATTCACTTTTTTGAAAAAAAAAATTCACTTTAAGTTGCAAAACAAGTAATTTAAATAGTACTTTTGTCCAACTTTTTTAGTTCAAATAGAAGATAATTCAATACTGAAGCTAGATCACTTTGGTTTTTTTCGATCGGACATATATTGTTTTTACTATCGCCGGCACCGTTTTCCAAAACTTGTGAAAATGAAAACTCGAGAAAACGGGCTGTAAAGTCTGCCCGAGCATTCGCACCTGCTCGACGCTCGGCCACTAAAACTGATCTAGCTTCGAAAATATGTCGAATTGGCCTCTAAAATTTTGAACACATATTCTTGGATAGTTTTGGAATAGATTTAAGACAAAAACGAAAAATCGATTTTTTGAAGCCTGTAAAGCAGACTACTGCCTTAACGCGAGTTGGTAAACAAACATAAGGTATTCGAAGTGTTGTCGATGACTACGATCTCCGATATCTCTCATTTCAAGCTAATTTCGAGCACCTATTAAAATGAAATACAAATCTAAATATCTTGGATCACTACTAAATATTTGGCTGTGATTCGAGATATTTAGATTTGTATCATCGATACTGACCTTGAATGACCTTGAACGACTTTGACCCCCGAATGTTTTTTATGCAGCTTGAGGTGCTCCACAAGATATTTGAAAAAAAATGTACCATTCCCTTTAAAAAAGTGGAGGTGACCTTCACTGTACGTCAGCGCCTCCACCGAAATAAAAAAAAAATGGTCGCATTTGATGGCCCCCTTTACACCGTACAACTTTTGTCTGGAACATTTTTTTGTGACGTCGATAATTACCGAGTTATTTCGGGTGGCAGAGATAAAATGGACACCCTGTATATTTAATAGTCGCGTCAAATTTATTTATTTATCTTTATACTTATTTTTCTGCGCGGCAAGGTGGTGAAACCTCTAAATTAAATAATTCTTTTTGTCGATGTTATTGATTGTAACATAGATAGTAGCACTAACAGAAATGAAAAACAGACTTTTAGCAGCTACAATCTGAAAAAAAAATAGCGCCCTTCCACTTTCATCACCTTGATAAAGTTTTAAACAAATCCACTTTTGTCATGAACCTTAAATATTAACTGTCTGAGAATAACACCCATACACGGAGAGAATTAAAAAGTAATTTTTGTCGTGAATTTCACGGTAAAAATTACCGTGATATATTTCAATGTGGTGACAAGTGAGAAAAGCATAATAATTCGTATGCGACAAGTTTTTTTTTAACTCACGTTACAGAAAATTTCAAATACGTAGCTAAAATTTTACTATACAAGAAGGGTAGCGGGCACGATAATTTTTACCGAGACCACAATACATTTTCCTATAACACTCATTAAATTATATAATAAATCTTAAAATAACTGTTATAAAGACGATACTTTTTTATAGACATTTTTGGAAAGGCATAAAATAATAAAATGCACAGTAAAATTTCGCTGATATTATAGATTTTTTTTAATTTAAGTTTTGCGTATTTTCTTACACATCAAAATTTACTCGAAAATCTGGTAAAATTTACTATCTGAAGAAGAAATTTTATTTTATTTTCGTGAAAATCTGTGTTTTACTCAGTAATAATAAGCGAAGTTTCAGGGTTGTCATCTGGTTGCCGTTACTGCACGGTAATTTTTAACATTTAATTCTCTCCGTGTACTCTGACGCCCTAGCTTTTATTATAAAAGAACTGAAGCAATTTTTATACCTTTTTGGAATCTTAATAAAGTACGCAACTTTAAAATTTTTTTTCTAGGCCAAAAATAGCTGCTACCGGAAGTCTGTTTTTTTTCATGTCTACATGTCACTGAAATGAAGCAAAAAAAAAATTGTATAAGACATTATTGGTCGGCATGTCGCCCAATTAACTGATCTAAGATATAGATTTGCAATTTAAGTAAAAAAGCTTTCATATCTTGAAAACCGTGATAATTTTATTAAGGTCAAGTTTTGATACTCTGATAGGTCATCACCTGCTCTCCCCAGATTCAGGATTGTCGAAGGTGCACAGCATCCCTGTATACAGGGTGGACCACGCAACGTGTGCACCTCTTTTACGACCAAAATATGCGTTGCACGAAAAAATGTTTTATACAAAAGTTACATGGTTTATAAGGCTACACTATGTGGTGTATTTATTTTTTTTATAGGTGGAGGCGCTTCGAAGATTTGAAGGTCAACTTTATTTTTTCAAATGGAATGCTATATTTTTTATAGCGTAATATGATAGAGTATCGAATTCTGAGTAAAAAAGTATAGACCTTTATTAGCCCTAGAGTTAATGGCTAACGAGTAATTTCACTTTATTACTTAAAAATTTTCTTCACGCAATATCAAGTTGGAGATTCAAATCTACTACAAATTTCCGAATGGCAGTGTTTACATCACAGTGTTTATCAATATGAACACATTTACCACATCACACACACTTATCATGATTCACAATCTTCTCAATGATTGTAATCCAGTATTAAAGTATCCTTCGGTGATTGTGCGTGATTATTATCAGAAAGATAAAAGTGAAAATGAATGAATGAATCTCCAACTTGATATTACGTGAAGAAAATTTTACAGTAATAAAGTGAAATTACTCGTTAGTTATTAACTCTAGAGCTAATAAAGGTCTATACTTTTTTACTCAGAATTCGATACTCTATCATATTACGCTATAAAAAATATAGCATTCCATTTGAAAAAATAAAGTTGACCGTCAAATCTTCGAAGCGCCTCCACCTATAAAAAAAAATAAATGCACCACATAGTGTAGCCTTGTAAACCATGTAACTTTTGTATAAAACATTTTTTTGTGCAACGCATATTTTGGTCGTAAAAGAGGTGCACACGTTGCGTGGTCCACCCTGTATATGTCGCGGGATACTCTTTGTGCTTGTCAAAACCGAGGCTCAAGAAACAATTTAAGGGGTAAAATACGTATAAACGACGAAAAAATAGCCAATTTTGATCTTTTTTCTTTGGAAAGGAACAAAATGTTTTACATTTGTGAAACTTTGAGTAGGGGAGAGTGGTCCTGAGTCGGCACTGCGGGTTGAGCCGGCACCATGGTGTTCCTCAGAGATGGAGTGCGTGTCGGCTCAATTATTTTGACGTATGACATGTTGGTAAACACTGACGTAAATTATGCTTACAATTGTCAGTTTAGATTGTTCTGCGGAGCGTGAGCGCGTTTATATTTTTCGTTTGTGACATAATTTTATTTTCGTCAGTCATTCTGAAGCAGCTACAGATATGTAAATATTTCAAAAATTTGAAATGAGCGAGTGCATTGGTTTCTTTATTCAATGTTCTAATTGATTGGTTTTGTCGATTTTTCATTCGGATTTGTTCGCGCGCGTAATCACGTGAAACGGATAGAAAGTCGTAGTGGTCTTGAGTCGGCATCAAACAGGTGGTCCTGAGTCGGCACCAATTTTTTTGATCTTGTTGCTTTTTTGTATTGTTTCTGTTATTTTTTTTTGTGCATTTTCGGTGTTTTTGCTCTATAGTCATGGGACGCAATTTCAAATGCAAGACACAAAAGATCAACTACGACGACAAGAACGCCAGTCTTCGCAGCCCTCCACAAGTGGACTGCACTTGCGTTCGCGTTCGCTACAGAGTTCAGTACCCCCCACGTACTGCGAATCTGACGACGATAGCGAGTGATCATCTCTTTTTCAATTTTTTTTTTTCATTCAATCCAAAATTCATATTTTTTTATTTTCAACATTGTACTCGAAAAATGTTTCCATATAAAATTGGACAAAAAATGCATGTTTTATTCTTCTAAATCGTTCAAATTCATCCATTTCCTGTCGTAATTTAGAGAATCTGCGCTTTTTCCTGCATTCGAGTGAAAAAAATAGGGTGCCGGCTCAAGACCAGGGGGGTGCCGACTCAGGAACACTATTTTGAGAAATGATCAAGATGTACTTTTACTCTTCGCACTGCATTGGGACTCCAAAAGCCACACTACACCTTCCTAAATGACATTGGATTGTAGGCAAGCGATCGCTGTACGCAACTAAACACTTAGCAGCGCTATGAAATCCGATTTACCTTCTGTTTTCGGACAAAAAGCTTAGTGGACCGACTCAGGACCACTCTCCCCTACAAATCATTACGTAATTGAAATATTGAAATTGATTCTTCAATTGAAAAATATTGCAAAATGGCGAAGTTATGGCATGTTTTTCCAGAAAGGTTTTTGGCGGCAGTTGTCCGTTTGTGGGAAATCCAACGACTTCAAAATTGATCTCAAACATATGAGCCAAGAATTCTTGGTATTTTAACATTCAGATGCTTACTTTATACCGAAGAAACATTTAAGAAGTTGAAAATTAAAAAAAAAACTGGTGGCCGTCAGAAAAAAAAATGGAAATTTTACACAAAATGTTCGTTCTTTTTTGCAATAAAAAAAGCACTTTTTCAAAGTGATTTTTATACAAAAGGAGGCATAAATTCAAGACACTATTGTTATTGAGTCGTGTATACAACTTTAGCACGATCGGTTAACGCGTTTTAAAGTTATACACGGAGAGAATTAAATGTTAAAAATTACCGTGCAGTAACGGTAACCAGATGACAACCCTGAAACTTCGCTTATTATTACTGAGTAAAACACAGATTTTCACGAAAATAAAATAAAATTTTTTCTTAAGATAGAAAATTTTACCAGATTTTCTAGTAAATTTTCATGTATAACAAAATACGCAAAACTTAAATTTAAAAAATATATAATATCAGCGAAATTTTACTGTGCATTTTATTATTTTATGCCTTTGAAAAATGTCTATAAAAAAGTATCGTCTTTATAACAGTTATTTTAAGATTTATTATAAAGATTTAATGAGTGTTATAGGAAAATGTATTGGTGCTCTCGGTAAAAATTACCGTGCGCGCTACCCTTCTTGTATACACGGAGAGAATGAAAAAGTAATTTTTGTCGTGAATTTCACGGTAAAAATTACCGTGATATATTTCAATGTGGTGACAAGTGAGAAAAGTATAATAATTCGTATGCGACAAGTTTTTTTTTTAACTCACGTTACAGAAAATTTCAAATACGTAGCTAAAATTTTACTATACAAGAAGGGTAGCGGGCACGATAATTTTTACCGAGAGCACAATACATTTTCCTATAAGACTCATTAAATTTTATAATAAATCTTAAAATAAATGTTATAAAGACGATACTTTTTTAATAGACATTTTTGAAAGGTATAAAATAATAAAATGCACAGTAAAATTTCGCTGATATTATATATTTTTTAAATTTAAGTTTTGCGTATTTTATTACACATGAAAATTTACTAGAAAATCTGGTAAAATTTTCTATCTTAAGAAGAAATTTTATTTTATTTTCGTGAAAATCTGTGTTTTACTCAGTAATAATAAGCGAAGTTTCAGGCTTGTCATCTGGTTACCGTTACTGCACGGTAATTTTTAACATTTAATTCTCTCCGTGTAGTAAAATTTTAGCTACGTATTTGAAATTTTCTGTAACGTGAGTTAAAAAAAAAAACTTGTCGCATACGAATTATTATGCTTTTCTCACTTGTCACCACATTGAAATATATCACGGTAATTTTTACCGTGAAATTCACGAAAAAAATTACTTTTTAATTCTCTCCGTGTATTTCTACAAATTTAAAAAACGTAGTTTTTACAAAAGGTATTTAAAACTCAATGATTTCAATGACATCTCGGCTAATCAGCGATTCCAGGACGTATTCTTGAGACGTTTAACTAACATTTTACGTAAAAAAAATCCATCTTTTTTATTCCACTACAAATATTTCCCGACTCAAGGTTAACCTTTTTTATTATTTATTTAACATTCGCGATGTTATCGATTAATGAATTCTTCTTTGTCTCAGCCCTGTCTTGATCGACGTGCCCCATTTCGCATCCGTGCAAGGAAAGGAGAGAGAGATAATTATACTGCGAAGTGAAAACGGTGAAACTTGGAAGGAGCACGATAATTCCCCTGATAATGACGATACTCTCTTCAATACTCCTCACGGTATTAAACGTTGTACGAGTGCGTTGCATACACATTATCCATGTGCTGATTGAAATCGACACCGCCACACCTAAAGCACACAGAGCTTTTCTCTGCATTTTTCTTACTATCGTTTTCCTTAATTCTACGATAATGGTCTTTCAGATACTCAAATGAGCGCTACTCACTCAGGGCGTATAACGCGAATATTGACTACCGAATTTCCGCAATACTTCGCTATTGTGACGAGAATAAAGCAAGAGGTGCACGTTATCGGAGCAGACGGTGGAATTTTAATATCCAGTGTAGCCAGCCACGTTCAAGCTGTTTTCCCGCCGGGGGCTTTGACGAAAAAAATCAAAGTCGGACTACAGGTCGGTTACTACGTTTTATTAATGATATGTAAATTGCGAATTGTTTTTCTGATTTTTTTTTTCGAAAAATAATAGTTGGAATTTCAAAATTACGTACTCTAAATTAGATATGAGAAAAACTTCCGAATAGCTGTTACCTCGGATTTAACCCTTTGAAGCATACATTTTTCCTTACGTGCAATCAGCTCAAAACTTTGTACTCAGGGGTTTTCGGGCTCGCTGATTACAAATCTGCACTCAAAATTTGAAAATTCAAGATGGCGGATCCAATATGGCGGACCACAAATGCAAAAATTGTTCGATGAAAGCAAAAGTTGGTACTCGGGGGTTTTCGGGCTCGCTGATTACAAATCTGCACTCAAAAATTGAAAACTCAAGATGGCGGATCCAATATGACGGACCAAAATGCTCAAAGTAGCTTGATGAAGGTGAAACTCCATATGCAGGGGTTTTTTGAGTCGTTGAATTCGAATCTCAGTTCAAAATTGAACAATAAAAATGGCAGTTCCAATATAGGATAATGAAACACAAATCTGGCTTGGTCACTGATACTAATCTGAGCTTATAATTTAAAAATAACTGGTGAACTGAAACATAAAATTCTCTTGATGGAGAGGAAACTCGGTGCTTTAGGGTTATTGAAGTCGCTAATTTTGAAAGCAGTCAAAATATATACATTTAAAAAGTTCTAAATTAAAAATTAAAAAAGAAACTCGCTACGTCCTCGCCGTTAGCTCCGGGTAATGCTAAAAGCGTAATTCTATTAGAAATTCAGTATAACAGAATCAACGTATTGAGCAACTCCGATGTTCTAATAATTCCAGTAAAATCTCCGGTTTTGGTCCGCCATATTGGATTCGCCATTTTGAATTTCTGGATTTTCAGCTCGAATTCGTAATCAGCGAGCCAAAAAACGTCTCTGAATTCATTTTTTGTGTATGGTTTACCTGCTAGATTAGGCACAATTACATTTATTGTATAAAAAAACGCGTTTTTTTGTACTGTAGTGATGATCAACATCCACCAAGTGCAACATAAGCCCTTAATAGTGATATTGTAGTAACAATTGATCTCCTAACATCCTAAATATACATTTACATTCGTCGTTATGCGCTAAACATTTTTTTTATTCAAGAAAAACAGAGTGGAAGTAGGTGACATACCAGTATGTCACTATGCTTCAAAGGGTTAAATGGAATTTTTCATAGACCTTTTTGACAATACGAGTCTTTGTCGAAAAGGATTTTTGGCGCACCGCGATAGTTTTATAAATATTAGGTGTAGTAAAAAGAAATCTATTATTTTTGCAATAGATGGCTTTAGTAATCTGTATCTCGCGTTGTATAAGTGCGATCGGATTACGCTAGATGGCGTTAGAAAGATAAGATTTCGTACTAAAATAAACATCTCAGACAGTTTTGTGATTGCTTGACTCAATATTGTTTGAGCGCGCGTCAAAGATGGCCACCAGCAAAGTGAAAATACGCCATATTTTACAGTTTTTCTTCGATAAAGGCGAAAACGCAAGCCAGGCGGCTGAAAATGTGAATAGTGTTTATGGTCCTGATACTGTAACAGCCAATCACGCGCAATTTTGGTTTCGTCGATTCCGTTCCGGTAATTTTGATGTCAAAGATGCAGCACGCTCTGGAAGGCCAGTTTTTGAAAATGTCGATAAAATAATGGAAACCGTCGAGTCCGATCGTCATGTAAGCACTGTTTCGATTGCCCAGGAGCTAAACATTGCACAAAAACCGTTTAGAACCACTTGAATAAGGCTGGATACAAAAAGAAGCTCGATGTATGGGTGCCACACGAGTTAACGCAAAAAAACCTCATGCACCGAATTTCCATCTGCGAATCGTTGCTGAATCGCAACAAAATCGACCCATTTCTGAAGCGGATGGTGACTGGTGATGAAAAGTGGGGCACTTACGACAAAGTCAAGCGAAAACGGTCGTGGTCGAATCGCGGTGAGCCGGCGCAAACGGTGGCCAAGCCAGGATTGACGGTCAGGAAGATTTTGCTGTGTGTTTGGTGGGATTGGCAGGGAATCATCTACTATGAGCTGCTTCCCTACGGCCAAACTCTTAATTCGGACCTGTACTGTCAACAATTGAACCGTCTGAAGGAAGCAATCGCCCAGAAGCGGCCAGCTTTGGCCAATAGGAGAGGAATTGTGTTCCATCAGGACAACGCCGGGCCACACACATCGACAGTGACTCGCCAGAAGCTCCGTGAGCTTGGTTGGGAGGTTCTTATGCATCCACCTTATAGTCCGGATCTGGCACCAAGTGATTACCACCTGTTCCTGTCTATGGCGAATGATTTTGCTGGTGAAAAATTCGCCTCAAGAGAAGCTTGTGAAAATCGACTGTCCCAGTTTTTTGCCAATAGGGACGAGGGTTTCTATGAGAAAGGCATAATGAAATTACCTTCAAAGTGGCAACAAGTTATCGATCAAAACGGTGCATATTAGACCTAAATCGGATCATTCTAATTATGCTTGATAAAGCCTTCAATTTCATGCAAAAATAATGGATTTCTTTTTACTACACCTTATATATCGATTTTTGAAAATTGATAAATTTACACGGGCGTATATCCATATCCATCATAGCGCACTACTGCTATCCTTACTCTATCGAAATAATCAACCCAACATACCCACGAAATCCAAACAAACACAACCGAGCCGAAACAATCGAGAAAAAAAAAACAAACCCAAAGGAACCCTACAAAGCCAAACACACACAATCGAGCCCAAGCAATCCCGAACAAAACCCAAACAAACACAGCAAAGCCCAAAGAAACCCGGACAAACCCTACAAAATCCAAACAAACACAACCAAGCCCAAACGAACACAACATAGTCCAAACAAGCCCTAACATACCCAGACGAGGCCAAGCGAACCCTACAAAACCAAAACAACACAATCAAGCCAAAATAAACACCACCAAACCCGACAAAATCTGAGCGAACCGAAACAAACCCAACCCCAACAAATCCAAAACCCGATCCAACCAAAACAAACCCAAGTAGGGACAGCGGTAGCACTTTATGATAGATATAGATGTACATTTAGGCAGCGGCTTATGAGATCAAAAAGAAAATCTGTGCAAAATATTAGCTGAATCGATGGTAACAGCTGTTCGGAAGTACAACCTTAGATATGGCCGAATTAATAATAATAGTCTACGAAGAAAAATTATGACTCGCCAGTTTATTTCTTTATTTTCTCCTTGCTGCCAGGCTCACGTAATACCGACTGAACTGACGGCAAAACTTTTGGGCAACTGCGTCGCCGTGTCACCGGTAATCACGATCGAGCCGAGACGCCGAAAGTTCCACAAACCAATAACTCTAACGATCCCGGTGCCGCAGGCTGCAAACAAGGGAATGATTAATCAATATGGGGGTGAAACTCCAACGTTGCGTCTGCTCTGCAGTATAGCCGGTAAAATTTATCGCATTTGCTCTTGAACTCATAGATATATTTGTGTTGCGAAAAAAATGTGGTCACCAGTTCTAAAAAGACAATAAAATGAACTTCCATTTTGTATATGAAAAAAACAGTTTAACCCCTTCGTCGGCATTGACGCAATAGTGCGTCAAATAATTCCGTGCCCTCTGTGGCATTGACGCAATAGTGCGTCAACCTTTATTTCCCTATTTAACTTGCTCTGATTTGAAATCGGAGCCTCGCTCGGGGGGTTTTGGGCTCGCTGAATCCGAATTTGAAGTCGAAATTTGGAAATTCAAAATGGCGTCGCCAATATGGCGGACAAAAATCAAAAACTTTACTCGATTTAGATGAAAATTAGTACTCCGGGATTTTTGAGGTCGCTTATTACGTATCTGAACTTTAAATTTGAAAATTCAAAATGGCGGCGCTAGAATGGCGGACCGAAATTGAAAATTTTACTCGATTTAGATAAAAATTGGTACTCTGGGATTTTCGAGGTTGCTTATTACGAATCTGAACACAAAATTCAAAAATTTTTAATGGCGGATCTAATATGGCGGACGAAAGTGCAAAAAACAGCTCGACTTGGATAAATCTTGGTACTCGGGGATTTTCGGGGACGCTGAGTGTGATGCTGAACTCAAAATGAAGGAATTTTTCATGGTGAATTCAATAACATGGAGCATAATACAATAAATAGGTGGAAATATATGAAGCTTGGTGCTCAATGTTGTATGAATGCCCAATCTAAATCGATCTGTATTATTTGTATTTTCATTCGCCATATTTGTTCGTCATTGTGAATTCCTGAATTTTGAGTTCAGATTCGTAATCAGCATCCTCAAAAACCCCAGAGTACAAGTTTTCAGGATAAAAAAATGTTCCTGCCATTTTGGGCACTTTTTGTCGAATTCTCTCTGCCAACGAAGGGGTTAAGGTATTACTGGATGGATATTTAAAAAAATCGCCAAAATTCATGCAAATTTGAGGAATGATGCTTCTTGATAGAATAATAATACACGAATTATTTTAGAATTTTTCACTAAATAATTTAGTAATTATAAACATATGAATTGAACACGGTTGCTTATGGGGAATCAGCTTCTGCAGATGTTAATGGTTGCAAAACGAATGGAACTAAATCGCCGTAAATTCTGAAAATATTATATCATCAAGACTTAGGATCAAGCGATTGATTATGCTAAGTTTCAAATAAATCGACTGAATAATTATCGATAAATTAATTAAAGTAATGAGGAGCATTGCCTTTTTTAACGATAAATTAATGGCGATCATTGGAAAACTCAACATATATTGAGTTTTTTGATAATTATTTATAATAATAAGATGAGCTGAACGTATTAATTAAATTTATAAATTGAGACATTTTTGTTGCTCGACATTTGAAATAGATGTACAGTCACTGACAAAAACTCAGTCAAGCGCACGCCAATATCGTCGAATTTGACTTAAATTATTAATAAAAGTGGAAAATTAACATTTTTAAGGGTTAATTTATTATTAAATTCGCGATTTATAAGGCTGAACATGTACGACATGATCTAGACTTGTAAATCAACGATTCGCCCGTTTTGAACTTATTTGTGCCTGACGGTCGATCCAGTAATACCTTAAATTATCAAGATTTATATTATTTCATTGTATGAATTTCCCGAGTAGAAATATTGTAAGGCTGGCCTGATATTTGATCCGGGCCTGATCAAGTTGTAGTACGGAGGCCTTATTTAAGGCATGCCTTAATTTGCCTGATCCGGCTGGTGTCTTGCGATGGTCAGGCAATTGGATGTACGTTCTCCTCCAGTTGCCTGATCCGGCTAGATTCAGGCGCTAGTCAAGCAACCGGACTTACGGCTTGCTTCAATTTGCCTGATTCGGCTAGCTTCAGGCGATCGTCAAGCAGTCGGACAGCGTAGGCTACCGAACAATGATAAATTAACTGCGTAGTTTAGTCCAGTGAATGTGATGCCATCGGTGCATATTCAATCAAATCTCTAAGAGAAAGTCTTATTTATTTTCTATATGCATCTACGTGAAAAATGTATTTGATAAATAAAAATTCATATTCAGTTTAAAAAATAAACTATTAGCGTTAATTATAATTTCGTGCCTTTTTCTGTTTTAAATATGCGTGGTATTTTTTATTTCAGGAATAATTAGGACATTCTAAACAGGGCTCCATTACATCATACTGACTAGGCCATGATTTTTCATTTTGATCAAGCCTTACTACATCAAGCTCTGATCAGGCCTTGATTTTGTACCCTGATCAGGCCTTGATTTGTTACCCTGATCAGGCCGAAATCCGGGAAAGTGTCACAAAAATGATCAGGGCTTGATCAAGAATCCTGATCAAGGCCGGAAAAAGAAATCAGGATGCCTGATCAGGCCTTTATTGTAGCCGGAGCAAGATTTCTACTCGGGTTCATATTCGCTGGTGCAT
Source organism: Ophion ventricosus (assembly GCA_963932345.1). Classification (NCBI taxonomy): domain Eukaryota; kingdom Metazoa; phylum Arthropoda; class Insecta; order Hymenoptera; family Ichneumonidae; genus Ophion; species Ophion ventricosus. Next base: position 25,543,882 of record OZ010719.1, read on the forward strand.
AAATGTTATCCTTGACTAATTATTGCTTGGACAAACGAAATGTTGCACACACCAGATATTTCATCAGTGGACACAATAATGGATTGACGAACATAGGACTCGTTGTCCTAACTGAAACGTCTTCAACCTGTATTAGTTGAGCTAATATATATACATTTTTTTTCAGCGTAGTGTCAATATTCTTTGTCAATATCGTCGGTTCTATTCTTTTAATTCAGGAGGCACAAGCGAAGCACAGTGGGAGGATGTTACGGGATCAACTCCTCTTACATTTATGAACGATCGTGTATCCTTCACCACCACAGTTTCAGCGAGATTTTGGCTAATGGACTGCAGAAATATAAGCGAAGTACCGAAAATGGCTACGGACCTGTACAAAGAGTCACTCTTCGTGCCGTACATAACAAAGTGAGTATTCTTATATCTTCTTCCCAACTATGTGTACACTCAAACGGTTAAGGAACAACGACTATTTGGGTAGAAGAAAAAGTTTGCATTCAAAAAAGATCGAATGTCTTTATGCAATAAACACCATTGTTGTGGTAATGTTCATTTATAACGTGCTTTATCAACTCGACTACAAATACATAAAGAATTTCCATCGTTCGAACATTTCGACGGCAGTATGGAAGAACGTGCTATCTCAAATTGTGATAGAAGAACGTGCTATCCCAAATTGTGATAGAAGAACGTGCTATCTCAAATTGTGATAGAAGAACGTGCTATCTCAAATTGTGATAGAAGAACGTGTTATCTCAAATTATGAGAGAAGAACGTGCTATCTTAAATTGTGATAGAAGAACGTGCTATCTCAAATTGTGATAGAAGAACGTGCTATCTCATATTATGAGAGAAGAACGTGCTATCTCAAATTGTGATAGAAGAACGTGCTATCTCAAATTGTGATAGAAGAACGTGCTATCTCGAATTGTGATAGAAGAACGTGCTATCTCGAATTGTGATAGAAGAACGTGCTATCTCGATCAGTCAACATATTTTCATTGATACAGCACTGGTATTTGGGGCACCTCAGTATACAGAGCACTTTTTCTGTTAGGTTATTTCATTTTCTAATATGATTTAGCTCGATAATATAAAAAAATTAAGATATGCTTGAATAAACAACTTTTTTTTTAATCATCAATATAAATAAATATATTGATGATTAAAAAAAAGTTGTTTATTCAAACATATCTTAATGTTTATTATCGAGCTAAATCATAATCTATTATCGAGCGAAATCTTAATCTATTATTGAGCTAAATCATATTAGAAACTTTTTTTTAATCATCAATATATTTATTGATATGGAATTTTTAGAACCTACAGTAACTGCAGGTTCTAAAAACCCAAACAAACCCAAACAACTTTTTTTTAATCATCAATATATTTATTTATATGGAATTTTTAGAACCTACAGTACTGTAGGTTCTAAAAATTCCATATAAATAAATATATTGATGATTAAAAAAAAGTTTCTAATATGATTTAGCTCAATAATAGATTAAGATTTAGCTCGATAATAAAAATTAAGATATGTTTGAATAAACAACTCTTTTTTAATCATCAACATATTTATTTATATTGATGATTAAAAAAAAGTTACTGTAGGTTCTAAAAATTCTCGATAAAAATATTATCGAGCTAAATCATAATCTATTATCGAGCTAAATCTTAATCTATTATTGAGCTAAATCATATTAGAAACTTTTTTTTAATCATCAATATATTTATTTATATGGAATTTTTAGAACCTACAGTACTGTAGGTTCTAAAAATTCCGTATAAATAAATATATTGATGATTAAAAAAAAGTTTCTAATATGATTTAGCTCAATAATATATTAAGATTTAGCTCGATAATAGATTATGATTTAGCTCGATAATAAAAATTAAGATATGTTTGAATAAACAACTTTTTTTTAATCATCAATATATTTATTTATATTGATGATTAAAAAAAAGTTACTGTAGGTTCTAAAAATTCCATATAAATAAACATATTGATGATTAAAAAAAAGTTGTTTATTCAAACATATCTTAATTTAACTAAAAGTGCTCTGTATACTGAGGTGCCCCAAATGCCAGTGCTGTATCAATGAAAATATGTTGACTGATCGAGATAGCACGTTCTTCTATCACAATTCGAGATAGCACGTTCTTCTATCACAATTTGAGATAGCACGTTCTTCTATCACAATTTGAGATAGCACGTTCTTCTCTCATAATTTGAGATAGCACGTTCTTCTATCACAATCTGAGATAGCACGTTCTCCTATCACAATTTGAGATAGCACGTTCTTCTATCACAATTTGGGATAGCACGTTCTTCTATCACACTTTGAGATAGCACGTTCTTCCATACTACCGTCGATTTGTCCAAATGGCAGATTATCTCTGCAATTGAATATTCCGAATCTTCGTAAAACTGCTTTAATTTTAATATACCCCTTCCGAGGGTATATCGATTAAATAATCAATTCATCCTGCACTCGAATAATAATTTCAAATGGGGTATGTTCCATTATTTTTTGGTAGTTTTGTTATTTATACGAAGAGGATGGACGTATTGGAGGCAACGCTGCGTATCCTGTGCATGGCAGATGGCAAGGAGGGAATGCACACGCTAGAAAGACAAGAAGAATTTCTCGAAATTGTCAAAAGTCGAGACGTAGAGGTAAGCCTTTATACAAAAAGCATTAACTTTACATAATTATCAATCTTATCATTATAATTTTCGTTACCATTATTATTTTCATTAACGGCACTCGAGTCATATAAATTTGGGATAAATGTCCGAAAAGCAGAAAACTTCCGGTAGGGCATTCAGCCCTGGACATTCAGTTTGGGCAGAGGGTCTTACAATGTGCGAAAAGAAACCGAAAAGGTTGAAGAATTTTTTACGACGGGGCCCCGCATTCACCGGCCCCGCAAAGCTCAATCTATTTTTCCATATTTTCGAACGTATTGATTTTAGAGAGAAACGCTTTCGAGATAAAACGACTCTTTCATCTTATTAATTCAATGCTTTCGTCAAATGCAATACTTCCGGCAGTCGACGGGGAGAAGGGGCGCATGCTCAAACATTATATTATAGCAAAAAAAAAACAACATGAATGAAACACACAATAGTAGATGACAAATTTAATGTGAAGTTTGCGCTTGATGCAGACTACACAGATATTTAATTCGGGGCCGAATTCTCGACAAAGATACCCTCATTTTCTCTTCTACAGAAAGCAGTCTTTCCCTTTTATTGTTGTTTTATATTTATGAGCGCTGGAAATCCTAGTTTACACGTGTATGACGTGGAAAATGGTAGAAGAGTGTTGAGTGCTTTTTTTTTTGACAGTGCGGGATATTCTTCTGAAATGCATATCCAGAATTTATTGAGGCTGATCTCTAACCCAGTCGTAGTCTTTGACAGCAACATTAGGAAAGTATCTGACCACTTTATCTTGCAACAGCTCGACTGTATCGCGTATCAGAGATACGGTTTCTGAATTAACATTTCACAGAGCAGTAAGCGGGAACATTGATAGGTTGCCTTTCTGTACTTTCTATGACCTTCTGTACTTTCTGTACTTTCGCCTTTCTGTACTTACGCCTTTCTGTACTTTCTATGACCTTCAATGACCTTATGTTATAGGTCGTTGAACTCGTTTTAAGCTCCTCTTTCACGATACAGAAAAAAAAACACATACCGATCCGTTAAAAAAAATGGAGTTGACCTTCAAATGTCCGAAGTACCTCCACCTGCAAAAAAAAACTATTATCGCTATCGGATGGCCCCTTTCGTACTGTGCAATTACATTTCAGCAAATATTTCTGTGAACCTTATAGTTTCGAAGATATCCAAGGTGCTACCCGAGTAGAAATATTGTAAGGCTGGCCTGATATTTGACCCGGGCCTGATCAAGTTGTAGTTCGGAGGCCTTATTTAAGGCATGCCTTAATTTGCCTGATCCGGCTGGTGTCTTGCGATAGTCAGGCAATTGGATGTACGTTCTCCTCCAGTTGCCTGATCCGGCTAGATTCAGGCGCTAGTCAAGCAAGCGGACTTACGGCTTACTTCAATTTGCCTGATTCGGCTAGCTTCAGGCGATCGTCAAGCTGTCGGACAGCGTAGGCTACCGAACAATGATAAATTAACTGCGTAGTTTAGTCCAGTGAATGTGATGCCATCGGTGCATATTCAATCAAATCTCTAAGAGAAAGTCTTATTTATTTTCTACATGCATCTACGTGAAAAATGTATTTGATAAATAAAAATTGATATTCAGTTTAAAAAATAAACTATTAGCGTTAATTATAATTTCGTGCCTTTTTCTGTTTTAAATATGCGTGGTATTTTTTATTTCAGGAATAATTAGGACATCCTAAATAGTGCTCCATTACATCATACTGACTAGGCCATGATTTTTCATTTTGATCAAGCCTTACTACATCAAGCTCTGATCAGGCCTTGATTTTGTACCCTGATCAGGCCTTGATTCTTTACCCTGATCAGGCCGAAATCCGGGAAAGTGTCACAAAAATGATCAGGGCTTGATCAAGAATCCTGATCAAGGCCGGAAAAAGAAATCGGGATGCCTGATCCGGCCTTTATTGTAGCCGGAGCAAGATTTCTACTCGGGTAATAGTTATTGGACCACCCTGTATATATCGCCACCGCGTGGTTCTTGCAAGACCGCAACGTATATTTCGAGCATTATTTTTCGCGACACAGTGTATATTACGCGCCACCGTTCGGATAATTGAGCGTTCGAATTAACCAATCAGTGGTTTGAATAATTGAGGGTTCAGACGATTGAGATTCAAATAATCGGGGTTCTACTGTACGCCTGAAAATCAATTTTGTGTCCATGGGGAGGGCTAATTACCGTACACAAAAAAGTCAATATCTGATCATTTGTGTGAATTTGTATGGCATCGCCGCGTTGAAAAATTAGCCACAGATCCACTCTATAAATGAATAAAAGCTAGTAAGACGTGTATGGAAAAAGAAAATAATCGTTCTCGTTACATGAATGAGAATTCGAAACAGTAATTTAAAAAAATAAATAGACGTAAAAACGTAACAAAAACTGAGATTGAAACAAAAATTGATATTTTTCTACTCAACAACTAAAGTTTTGCTTTTTCGTTAAAAATGCGTGAGATCTATTTTGTAGAGCTTCACCAAAAATATTCCGCGGGTTTTTATTTCCTACCTGATCTGAGGTTTATGTTTTTCGGAAGTCCACCTTTGAATCTATTTCCATCATTATTAGCATTATTCAAATTTACATATCATATGCATATCATCACTGTTATATATATTAGGGTGGTCATTATTTGGGGTGAAAATTAATTTTACCCTTTCCGACCCCTAAATCGGTTCGAAATACGTCAAAAGTAACGCTGTAATTTTTTTCAGATTTTTAAAAAAATGTTTAACCCTTGACCACGGGGGTTGAAGTTTTCCATTTAAAATACATGGGGTTTTCCTGCGTTTGCAGTCACTATTTTACTGTGGGCCTAAATATGTTTGTAAAATCTTGAAATTTTCAGAAATTCGTTTACAAGCATGTTGCTACATGGAAAAAATTTCCAAAACCCCTACCCTCAAAATGTTGTATAACATCACCATAATAATTATAACTTTTTTTTTTATAATTTTTTTTTTATTTTGCTTCCTCGTTTTTTTATAAATGTATTTAAAATAGAATAATTTTCTAAACGAGTTAAAAATTCTTAAGTATTGTCTCCTTTTTTGCGTCTGGATGATTTTTTCGATATTCTCGTACAATTTGTAAAATGAACTGTTTTTGTTGTTAGTTCCGTGTGAGTATTTCATTGTAATCGGTGAACAGTGTTCACCGGAAATTTTTTCCATGTAGCAACATGCTTGTAAACGAATTTCTGAAAATTTCAAGATTTTACAAACATATTTAGGCCCACAGTAAAATAGTGACTGCAAACGCAGGAAAACCCTATGTATTTTAACCCTTTGAAGCATAGTGACATACTGGTATGTCACCTACGTCCACTCTGTTTTTCTTGAATAAAAAAATTTTTTAGCGCATAACGACGAATGTAAATGTATATTTAGGATGTTAGGAGATCAATTGTTACTACAATATCACCATTAAGGGCTTATGTTGCACTTGATGGATGTTGATCATCACTACAGTACAAAAAAACGCGTTTTTTATACAATAAATGTAATTGTGCCTAATCTAGCAGGTAAACCATACACAAAAAATGAATTCAGAGACGTTTTTTGGGTCGCTGATTACGAATTCGAGCTGAAAATCCAGAAATTCAAAATGGCGAAACCAATATGACGGACCAAAACCGGAGATTTTACTGGAATTACTAAAACATCGGAGTTGCTCAATACGTTGATTCTGTAATACTGAATTTCTAATAGAATTACGCTTTTAGCATTACCCGGAGCTAACGGCGAGGACGTAGCGAGTTTCTTTTTTAATTTTTAATTTAGAACTTTTGAAATTTATATATTTTGACTGGTTTCAAAATTAGCGACTTCAATAACCCTAAAGCACCGAGTTTCCTCTCCATCAAGAGAATTTTATGTTTCAGTTCACCAGTTATTTTTAAATTATAAGCTCAGATTAGTATCAGTGACCAAGCCAGATTTGTGTTTCATTATCCTATATTGGAACTGCCATTTTTATTGTTCAATTTTGAACTGAGATTCGAATTCAACGACTCAAAAAACCCCTTCATATGGAGTTTCATCTTCATCAAGCTACTTTGAGCATTTTGGTCCGTCATATTGGATCCGCCATCTTGAGTTTTCAAATTTTCAGTGCAGATTTGTAATCAGCGACCCCGAAAACCCCCGAGTACCAACTTTTGCTTTCATCAAACAATTTTTGCATTTGTGGTCCGCCATATTGGATCCGCTATCTTGAATTTTCAAATTTTGAGTGCAAATTTGTAATCAGCGAGCCCGAAAACCCCCGAGTACAAAGTTTTGAGCTGATTGCACGTAAGGAAAAATGTATGCTTCAAAGGGTTAAATGGAAAGCTTCAACCCCCGTGGTCAAGGGTTAAACATTTTTTTAAAAATCTGAAAAAATTACAGCGTTACTTTTTACATATTTCGAACCGATTTAGGGGGCGGAAAGGGTAAAATTAATTTTGACCCCAAATAATGACCACCCCAATATATATATATATATATATATATATATATATTTTGGTTTCAGGCTTTGGACGGCAAAGATCTTTATATAGAATTTAGCGGAAATTTGGTACCGGTCACTAAGTCTGGTGTGCAGTTGAAATTCACATTTAAAGCATTTCGTCAGAATAGACTGACGTTCCACGTGAAAGTTCGCGATCCGTTGCTCGACCCCGTAGCTCGTATGATGTTCATGAGAGATCCAAAAGTTGCCAAGGGTGAGCTCGCCCAGCAACCGATCTGTGTTCTCAATATCGTTCTTCCGGAAAACATCAGTGATCCCGAAAACAAGCGAAAGGGTGAGTAAAGAAAAATATCCACTTTTAAGAGGAGCAATTGCGTATCGCTGCAAATGAAAATACATTAAACATTTGTAACAGTTATTAACAAAGCCAAGATGATTTGTTTCTTTCGTCAAAATTACTCGTGAACATAGTACTGCATTGGAAAAAATGTACGGACGAATTTTGCGATGGCAGGCCGACCACTAAGTTTGTAGTGAAGGTCATCAATTTTTTTTTTCGTTATTTCAACCTTATTCTTGTTCCTAAACCCGAATAACTATTGAAATACATTCTTTTTGCATTAACCATAATTTTGGTTGGCAGATTGTGAACGCAGGATTCGTTCATACAATTTTTTTTTAAGTATATTTTCTTAATAAAGAAATATTTGTAAAGAACCGTAACATCGATTTCCACTTGCCTCAAAGATGAATATATTATAACCTGTATTGTGGCGTTTAAAACCTTAAAGCGTATATTTCCACAGAATACGAAGATTCAAACGTGTCGGAACGAAAAATTGATCGTTACGAGAGCGCGTATACGAAGAACGAGGGAGAAAAGGGTGATAGACCAAAATCCTCGTCACCGTCGGAATCAAAATTTATTACAGATATTTTGCAAAAAGAGCAGACAGGTACGTGGCTTGTGACCGAACGATCTATGCATAATTTAACAAGATGAAGAAATAAGCACACACATTACAGCTGGGTCGAATAACCTGCAAGGTGCAAAGAGAGAGAGAGAGAGAGAGAGAGAGAGAGAGAGAGAGAAAGAATAAAGGAGACTTTGGATGGCAAAAAACATATTTGACAATTTTTAACTACGATAATGTTAAAAAACATCACGTAATCTTTTTTTTCATTGTAATAACAGCGAATACATTCGTAGATCATTTTTTGAAAGCTTTATTAGCCAACAGATGGAAAGGCCGCGATATTGTTAGCGATATTACAAGATATCATATATTTATTGCTTTAAAGTATTATTTTTTTGAAGACGGGTATGCTGCTACAGGGTGTCCAATAGGAAGTTGCTGAAACTAATCGGCTGTCATTTCAAAACACGTGCACAGAATCAAAAAAGCCAAATTGCTTTAAATAGAGGAAACTCTGCAGTTTTAAACGCACATAAATAAAATCCAGTCAAATATTTTTTATGTCAATTTATTACATCTTATAAAAATAACGAAAAAGTACAGTGATTAATGATAGATATTTTCGAAGTGCGAACCGTTAGATTGTGCACGAAAATCAATTCTCTTTTGAAAACTGTGAAAAATTGTGTCCAACATATCGTTCGTAATGCCGCGAACCACTTCCTGGATGGCCGCGAACAGTTCTTCTACTGTGCTGGGGTTTTTAGCGTAACAATGATCTTTAATGTAACCCCACAAGAAAAAAATCACAAGGATTCAGGTCCGGTGAGTACGGAGGCCATTCTAGTTCGCCTTGAGCAAATTTAGGGTACCCCAGACCGATTACTCGAGTCCCATATACGCGATGAATAGCTTCAAACACCTCATGAGTCCGGTGCGGCGTCGCTCCATCTTGCATGAAGTAAACATTTTTAACCAGTCCCCTCTTTTTTGCATAAGGGTAGAATTTCGTTTTCAAAAGCTCTTTGTAACTCTCTCCTGTTACCGTAGATTCCAAGAATTGCAAATAAATTACTTTTACTGAAATCGCTGCCCATGCCGTTACTTTCTGTGGATGAAGGGACTTCGCTAGCGATATGTTGGGATTTTCCGTTCCCCAAAACCGGTAATTTTGCTTGTTTACGTACCCATTCATCCAAAAATGTGCTTCATCGGAATAAATAATAATTTTCTCATTAAGTTCTTCGGCTTCAAACATTCCCGTAATAGTGTTACAAAATTCGATGCGTTTCGTCATGGCATGTTCAGTTAACAATTGATGAGTGCTTATTTTATACGGATGAAACTTTAAAAAATATTTCAAAATGTTGTGTAATGATGATTTGGTTATTTTTAATGCTTGAGCAGCTTTCCGAATCGAATCATTTGGATTTTGTTTGAAATAATTCTCAACTTCGTTGATCTTCTCTGGTGTAGTCACCGTAACAGATGGACCTGGCAACTCGTGTCTACGGTCCTGGAGTGTACCATACTCCACGAAGTTATCGATTATCCTACAAAAATTAACGTAAAATTACTTCAATGCAGTTTAATTGAATTGAAACACAAGTTGTGTGATAGATGAATATGAATAAATATTAAATTCTTACCTTTTCAGAGTGTTTTCGCTGGCAACTCTATGAGTTCCAAACTTATTACGAAACCCTCTATACGCATTACTATAAATTTTTCCCCTCGAGAAGAAGCACTCAATAAGATATACTTTTTCTTCCGTGGTGAGCTCACTCATTTTGACGCGCGCGTACTTGCTTCAACCACGGCTGGAATAAAACTGCGGGGCCTCAGGTATGCGCCTTAGAAAAAGGGACCCCTATTGAATTCACGGAGGGAAGAGACACTTATTTAGTTTCAGCAACTTCCTATTGGACACCCTTTATTTTTATCGGGCCTCGGGAATGTCTTGATTTCTATATTTTCATTCAAGGAAAAGAGCAAGAAAGCCTATTACGGAGCAGGAGTGTGGCTTCTTAAATTCAATTAAGGGTAACAGCATCAACAAATTGTCGCAGGGTCGCGGGAGTCTCGCTAGTCAGAGGCAAACCGTTGCTCGACGAGTGCGTTGTATTCGGGTATACAAAGAAAAGAAAAAAAAAATCCGCAATATTAGGAAGGAGATACATAGGAACGCTTTGAAGTGAGTGACAATAACTTATAAAAAGTTCGTCGAGCAAGTTCTTTGGTCTCGGGAGTATCCATTATCTGTTGAAATCTTCTTTGCAGGAATCTTTTTTTCGTTTCTTTTTTTTTTTTTGCTATTTTGCGTTCCCTCAACTTTGGACTTTCGATTCTGTACCCCGTCCCACCCTGGGACAAGACCGAAAGATAAAACAAAATAGGGAATAGAATTGTTGGAAACAAGGCCGATCATGGCTAGCGAGGAATCCAAGGATATTGAGGAAATGACAGAGAATTTGGAAAAATTGAATAACCTCAAGCAGATAGGCTGTGATGTTGGCTCGGACGTCGCGGATAAGTCTGAGAACTCGAGTCCCGCGAGAAAGTCTAAGCGCAAGTCACGTTCGACCAGAAGACGACTTAACGCAATGATGAACAACACATCGTTACACTTTTCCGATACGGACTCCGAGGGAGAGCTGACCTTGATAAATACCCATCCGAGAACTCTGAGCCCCGGCAAAAGTGACGTAAAAATCAATTCACAAACGCCAATGATTTCGGTGACCCTTGAGGGTGGCGAGGCCAATGACAAGAGCGATAATCTGCAGTGGCACGGCTTCGGTGACGTTTCGGCGGACACCTCGAGAAGGGACAGCTTCGTTGAAAATTTGACCGACGTCGATGAGATATACGGTAGCGATGCGGAAATTGATGCTATTTGCAAAACCGGAAGCAACAAGAGCCTCGGTATACAGGAAAATTCTTATCAAGGTGAAACGGACTATGAAGACTTTTCTAATGACGAGTGTGACGAGCCAAATCCAATTTACGTTGCCGTGAGGAACGATATTCTTTATGATCTCGGCGGTGGCACGATCACCACCAAAGAGGGCGACGGCCCATTTTCGGTCGAGGTGCGAAATCAAATGTCTTTCGACGATGGAAACGACGCTGACGAACTTACGCGTAAACCGGATATCGCCGTTATGCCAATGACCGATAGCGAAGATATCGATGCCTCGGACGAAGAGGACGATCAAGAGGGCGCTTGCGGTCAACGCGAGATGCTCGAGGATTTCGATCTTCTCGCTGCCTCACAGATTGTCATGAAGAATATTAATAAAATGGAGAATTCTTTGGGCGTCAAGGACATTTCGGACAACGACATAAACGACTCTCACACCGACGTCGAGGACATTGATTAACCCGGAAAAAGACGACGAATTTTTGGATAGCCATTGTGCAACTTCGATTGCACTGTCTGATGATTTTCGGGCCTCGTTAATTAATGTCTCCATTAAGGCCGTCTTCTAGTCTAGAGGGCCAAAATTTGGGGATTTTTCAACATGCGATTAAAAAAAAAAACGAAAAATATTTCCGTATCTATCTTTTTACCACATATTTATTCATCCTTTGACATTTTATGAAAAAATTGGCGAAAAAAAAAATCCATAATTCTGGTAGATGCAGGCTGGTAAAGTGGGGGTGGAAAAAAAACGACCTCTCCTGGTTGACATTATTCCAACCCTCATGGTCATCTGAAAAAAAAAAAAAAAAAATAGATTCTTAATTAGTAAGGATGTCATTATAGCCCCTACCTCAGGCAACAAAAAATCGCAAAATGGCGGCTGTTTGAAAAAAAAGGTTATTTTTTGCCGTTTTTTTTCACGATTGTTTGGGTTTGTTTTAGATAATTAGTAACAAAATTTCGCGATAAATCTGGTAGGGGCGATAGAGGGGTGTATAGAGAAGGTCCACAAAAAATTTCAAGTAAATCGGTTCATTACAACTTCAGATATCATGTCAACCGTCTCGAAAAAAGTAGTTTCGAGAAAAACGCGTTTAAAGATTCGAGTACAGTTTCAGGCAGTCTGAGTCATATAATGGTAAACATACTTACATTTCGTTAATCGGCGATTCCTGGTCCATAAAATAAAGGGTAGGGGACCTCAGGTAGTGAAAAAAAGTGAATATCACGAAAGGTAGGTCCTCAGGTAGTCGAGCAGACGGAACCGTCTATTGTTCGATTCGGTCCGGCAGCGCCGGTTAATCTTCCACCTCACTAATTACAGCTGTAACTCCGTTAATATTTGGAATTTCCAAATTTCCTTTGGAGTGTATATTCTCGAAATACTAAACATTGAAAATATGTAAAAAAAAAAAAATTCCAATTTTTCAAAATTCTAGACTAGAAGACGGCCTTAACGAGGATTTGCATTTGTGCTCGAATACGTATCTCGTGAAAAAAAAAAAAACGAGCTTAGGCAAAATATTCTAGGAGTCATTGTGTGTTTCAATGTTTGTATAACATCCCTCTGAATTAATTGTCAGGGTTTCAATTTATCACTGGGTTTTTCGAATACTAAAATTTGCGTTAATCGGCAAAACCTTTGAAAAAACAAGATTTTGAAAGATTCAAATCTTTTTAAAACTTGTAAAAAGCTATCTGGGAACGACGAAATGAGGCTGCGTATTTTCGATACTCTGACGATACAAGGTATCAAACTGTTTTTCATTCATTTCTGCCTTTTGTCTTCATGGCTGTCACTTTTCAGGGGATTGTTCGTAATTGAAAATCAATCTGCGGAGCGATCATTGAGAATATACATACATAAACGCACTGTGGAATAATGGAAAACATTGTTGGAAAGGCTAAACCAATTTTCTCAATCCCTTAATGATATTAGTTTTATTGCAATGTTATTTATATTGTTATCGATCGCTGCACAGCGACCTAGATTTCCAGTGCAATCAGTTCATTCAGAAAAAAACATATTTTAGTGATTTGGAATCATTACGTAATATTTCACAAGTGACAACACCGAGTGCTGTCTATTAAGGAGTTTCGGGACACTTAACGAAATGCTACCATTTGATTCAAATTTATAGAGTAAATTCTTTGTCATATACTGAATGTACCCTCCAAATCTTAAATCGATCGTCTACACGATTTCTATAAAATTTACAATTCAAGAAACCCTTCTTAACATAGAGTACTTAAGATTATGACACTTGTGACGAATTCGTCATAATGTTCTAAGCGATTTGACAGTTTTTCAAAACATTTTAAACATTTGGTAATTATTCGGAAAATGACCCCCACCCTTCACCCCCCTCGAGGGTGGGGGGATTTATAGATTTTGACCCCCTGAATACGATGGTGAAGAGAAATCGCGGCGGTCACCCCCCCATAAAAAGTTATGGGGTTTTGAAGTTCGCGGAAATACCAACGCACACGAAGAGAATTAAATGTTAAAAATTACCGTGCAGTAACGGTAAGCAGATGACGACCCTGAAACTTCGCTTATTATTACTGAGTGAAACACAGATTTTCACGAAAATAAAATAAAATTTCTTCTTCAGATAGAAAATTTTACCAGATTTTCTAGTAAATTTTCATGTGTAACAAAATACGCAAAACTTAAATTTAAAAAATATATAATATCAGCGAAATTTTACTGTGCATTTTATTATTTTATGCCTTTCAAAAATGTCTATAAAAAAGTATCGTCTTTATAACAGTTATTTTAAGATTTATTATAAAATTTAATGAGTGTCATAGGAAAATGTATTGTGCTCTCGGTAAAAATCATCGTGCGCGCTGCCCTTCTTGTATAGTAAAATTTTAGCTACGTATTTGTAACGTGAGTTTCAAAAAGACTTGTCGCATACGAATTATTATGCTTTTCTCACTTGTCACCACATTGAAATATATCACGGTAATTTTTACCGTGAAATTCACGACAAAAATTACTTTTTAATTCTCTCCGTGGAGATAAACCAGTAGTAGCCACCCGTGGTCCAGTAATCCAAACAAACAAACCCAAACAAACATACATCCTCACCCTCATAATTACCGTACGATTCGCGTATGTACACGTACACATGTAGGTAAGGACTACGAGTGTTGTGATCGGTGTTTGGGTTTGTTTGGGTTTGTTTTGGTGTGGGTTTGTTTGGGTTTGTTTGGGTTTGTTTGAGTTTGTTTGTCCAGTAGCCACCCGTGGTCTAGTTTAACAAACAAACCCAAACATACACCCTCACCCTCATAATTACCGTACGATTCGCATATGTACACGTACACATGTAGGTAAGGACTACGAGTGTTGTGATCAGTGTTTGGGTTTGTTTGGGTTTGTTTGAGTTTGTTTGTCCAGTAGCCACCCGTGGTCTAGTATAACAAACAAACCCAAACAAACCCAAACAAACATACACCCTCACCCTCATAATTACCGTACGATTCGCATATGTACACGTACACATGTAGGTAAGGACTACGAGTGTTGTGATCGGTGTTTGGGTTTGTTTGGGAAACCCCCCGGACCGCCCCGTGGTCCAGTAGCCACCCGCTCCAGTAGCGACTACTGGTTTATCTGCGTTGGTATTTCCGCGAACTTCAAAACCCCATAACTTTTTATGGGGGGGGGGGGGGGGGGGGGGTGACCGCCGCGATTTCTCTTCACCATCGTGATCAGGGGGTCAAAATCTATCAACCCCCCCCCCCCCTCCCACCCCCCTCCGGGGTGGGGGTTATTTTCCGAATAATTACCAAACATTTTTCCACCCTAGTTCGTGCGTAAACACGCCATTGAGCGATGAGCGTAGTTAGTTAACATATCTCCTCGTGTTAAAAAGGGTTTTTTTAATTGTAAATTTTATAGGAACGGTGTGGACGATCGATTAAAAATTTGGATGGTGCATTCACTATACGAGTAAGAATTTACTGTATAAATTTAAATCAAACGATAACATTTCAACAATTATCCTGAAACTCCTTAAGTGCAATCCATTAAAATGTTAAAGCTAATCGATGGCTACACACCTTTTTACTTTGCTTTGAAAATATTTCTTAAGGGGTTACACCACCTTCGCGCTCGGAAAAATAG
The DNA here is from genome assembly GCA_963932345.1 of Ophion ventricosus. Taxonomy (NCBI): domain Eukaryota; kingdom Metazoa; phylum Arthropoda; class Insecta; order Hymenoptera; family Ichneumonidae; genus Ophion; species Ophion ventricosus. The sequence goes on from OZ010719.1 coordinate 25,559,023, forward strand.
GTATAAAAATAATTTGTTTTTTTTACGCGACATATATAAAATATAAAATAAATATATAAAATACTTTTCATTCTTCACAAATACATTATAGTATTATGAACAAACTTGAAAAAAAAACGAATAAAAAAAAATGTATGGCGCAGATATAAGTCGCCTATCAGGCCTCTTTTCAAAATCGTTGCCGATGGTAGATTTTCTTCCGTCAGGCATCAATCGAAAAATAAAAAAATAAAAATATTGTAAAGAAAGGTTATAGCTGAAGTGTGGCGTAGGGAAAAACTTGACATTTTTTATTTTTTGAAATGACAACTATTTGGAAAAAAATCGCCGATAATTATCAAAATTTTGAGTTTGAAAAATTAATAAAAAATGTAGGCGGCATCCAATTAAAAAAAAAAATTATGGTACATACTAGATAATATTATATAGAATATGTGATATAAATTTAATTAAAATCGGTTGAGTAGGTCTCGAGATACTTTGTCCAGCAGTTTGAAAAAAGTCGTTTCGAGATAAATGCAAGAAAAAAAAGTGCCGCGTCAGCGTTTTAAAAAATAAATATTTTTTTTTATATTACCTTCAATCGAAATCTATCTAAATAATAAATGTAGTGAAAAACAATCGATTTTGTTATTCTCACGATGATGTAACCCCTTAATCGAAATTATTAATGAAACCGAAGAGATAGTTACGCGGATGCTCGGTATTCGATATCTGAGGAAGATGAAGATTATTCGAAATTTGTGCTGAATTATTTTGCAGCATGAAATTAATTGAAACGCTCGAAAATGTTTGAGGACAAAAATTGGAGAGTAGCCCTTCAGTTGTTGAGGCCCGGACTGGCGGATCTGATGACCGCCTGCCGCCAATGAAGAACTGAATTTGAAACCAAAAAACACCGTTATCATTCCATAACCACAATTGTAATAGGCGAACGTTCGATGTTATTCGCTTGGAGGTGTCCGTCACGTGGCAATAGTGACAATCTAGCCAGACACTGGCTGGCTCATTAAATTTATTCGCTTCTCGTTGTTGCCCTAGCGTTTACCGACCTTACCACCAGTAGGACTCAAATGTGCCGGCATCTGTAAGGGGTTCCGTTTTTCGTAGCTTCCCTTTGCCTTCGACGAATCCGATGCAGCAGCGTACTCACAAGCAGGAAGGGTTTTTTTTTATGTGGCATAGGCAAGGGGAGTAACACAGAAAGGACCTCATACCATTGGAAAAAAACACATCGCAACGCAATAAAATATATTCGAGAAATTATAATTATGCAGAAGAAAGTTGATAATTATGAGAATAATTATCCATATAATATAACATTCAGAATTCAAAGATAAAATTAAAAGTATTCTTTAAAATTAAAAGCCTAAGGAATTTATTGTTTTCATATTTAAAAAATGCGATCAATGAATGTTACGTATTGATGCATATATATCTATATATATTTGGATCAAACAGCGAATATTCTCTTAAAACTTTTTTTACCTTTAGATTCCCGGGCTTTTACATTTTATCGCCAATGTAACGCCCAAATACAAGATCCTCTTATGCTGTTATCGGTAGTTGAATTTTTCTTAAAAAAAAAACTTCTCTCTTAATACTTCGGATTCAATATACAGATAGAATGCTTTCTCTTTGCACCACACGCAAGTTTCCAACGATTCATACAAATATTGCATTATAGTACTACTGTTGTGCTTCTCCGAAAAACTAATCAAATATTCGTTTATCGAAAAGTGTACGGTTCCATTCATTCCCGAGTCGAAAACTAAGGCCGAAAACTTTATTCGATTCAGCCGAAATTGTAAAAGTTGGCCTACGGTTGGCGACTTAGACCGAAAAAACGGCGAATCTTTTAAAATCGTAATAATTCAGGCGACTTATAAACCGGAACGTACCGAAAATGCGCCGGAAAAAAAAAACGCCGGAACTTAGTTCCGGCGTGTTGATCGTCCTAACGGGTTGCAGGCTGAAAGTACGCCGAAACTTGGGATTTCAGCTTACATCAGTCAGCGTTCTGCTCAGGCCGAAAATATGCCGATACTCATTTTTTCGGTCTACTGATCGACGTCGCAGGCTACAGGCTCCTCATTATCAATCGAACTCACAAGAACAGTTCAACAATTAGCAGAATTAAGCTAATCAAAGCTCAAATTTTACATCACTTCAACTCCTAATTTTACATGACTTTAACTTCCAACTAATTTACTCAAGGCTCTGTATAAATTCATTATTTTGAATAAAAAAAACACGGTGAAAAGGATCTTCTTTATTATCGTAGAGATTTAAGAGGAAGCAAGATCGAATTGCACTAATTATCACTCATTATATTACCAAATATTGATACTCGATGGGGAGACCGAAATTCCAGATTTCTGCGTGTTTTCGGCCCGAGCAAGCGGGTTGATGAAGAGGCCGAAATCGTAAGTTTCAGCGTGTTTTCGGCCCGAGAAAGCAGGCTGACGGAGAAACCGAAATCCAGAGTTCAGGCGTGTTTTCGGCCTGCAAAGCCTGGCCGGAATGATTCGCTATTCCGGCCGGTTTTCGACGTGAATTCGATCTAGACCGAAAACACGCCGGAAAATAAGACTTTTATTTTTCGACTCGGGTTGCGAATCAAGGCAGTATTCGGTATTTTGATCACTTGGTATTTTCATACAGCCAATACTTGAGAGACACGCATTTCAATCACAATTTTAATTAAAATTATTCATTTTTTCTCCAATCTCAATGTCAATACCGCGGTCAGATTTTTTTCCATTCCTATTTCATTAAGATCTTGATGTTCCTTACAGACAGAAATGCCGTCCTCAACATTATCATAGACAACCAAATGGGATATTAATCGTGAAAGAGAAAGAGAAACTATAAATAGATCAAATAGATGTCTGCACACTATATGTGTTACGTAGAAAAAAAAAAAAAAAACGAAATGAACTCAACAAACGCCCAGCTGTACGAATTTCTGTTTTCTCATCTATGCTTGTCGTTAAAATTGTACGACATATATTTAATTGACTCTGAGAAGCTTTTTGCGAGACGAACAAAACGTCTCACGAGATAAACACATGATATATATATATATATATATACATAATATATGAAATGTATCGAGGAACATTATGTATAATTATGTTGCGTCCCAATAAAAAAAAAACGTCAAAATAATATGAGCATAATTCTTGGTTGTTCTAGATGCCGCTACTATCCACGAATCCCTTGCACAAAATGCAGCTTCTCCCCTAGAATCTGTAGATGCTAGTTATCCCAGTAACGTAAGCCATCAAGATGAATTATCACCTACTGTCGAGAAACAAACGTATACGGAGAAGCGAAAATTCTGGGAGGACATTACGAGAAAGAGGGAGAATTATCAACGCTCCGAGTCCGAATTATCGAGAACATCGCAATTGACAGCTAACGAGAGTGACAGCGAATGCTGTATACAGAACATCGTGTCTGAGGAAGCAACGGCCGAGATTGTGGCCGAAAGATCCGAGACGATGGAGGACCTCAATATCCCCGATATATCGGAATGTTCAGTAGCCGAAAAAGCCCATTACTTCGAGGAACAGATACAGAAGGAACTGTCGACCGCAAGACCGGTCTTGAAGATGATAGTGCAAGAATCAATCAAGGAACAATTTGCTAAACTACCGAGCAACCTCGGCAGCGAAACGGAGTCAGAGAGAACGGACACGCTAAAAAGGGAAACCGATGTCGCTGGTGAGCTCGAGGAAGAGGTTCAGAAGATAACAGAAGTGCTTAAGATAGAGCGAATTACTGTGATTAACGATGATAAAAACCAGAAAACAAGAGCCAGTCTTCGGGAGTATGAGAAGAATGAGGCGAAAACGTTGGATATAGATACTATTGAAACTGTGACTTCCGGCCATGAGGATATGGAGGAAATTTTCGGGGACAAAACAAAAGACATAGCGGAAGAGATTAGGACATCGATAGAGACAAAGGAGAGTGAGGATCAGTTATTGGATCAAGAAAAAAATGACCAAGAGCCATTAAGCTCGTCAGTTATCAAGGATGAGATTACCGAGAAACAAGAAAAGAGTGAAACACTCTCGGAAACTCTTACTCGCGCCGAAGCATTCATAGAACCAGCTCAACCTGAATTGGCCGATCTCCGGAAAATACGCAGCGAGTTTCTGGACTATGAGATGAAATCCAGTCAAGATGAAATAGAAAATAGCACTCTAAAATCGAAAAAGGTGGTAGTATGTTCCGTTACAACTGAAAAACGCGATGACGAGGCTTTAGTAGAGTTAAAAGATTACCCGAAGCCGTCAGAAGAAGCTAAATCGACATTAACTTACCCGGTGGACTCGACTGAAGTACCGAAAGCGGACTCGTCACCTCCGATGACTTCCCGGGAAAAGGCGCGTGTATCGTCGAGCAAATCGGAGCGCACGAACGTACCTTCAGAGGAGACCCAGATGAAAGAAGAATTCCCATTGGAAACCCAAGGGAGCGTTGAAACAGACAAATTTTCTATCGAACAAGATACTAAGAGTTACGACAAAGAATCTTCAAGTCCGTCCGAAAAAGATACTCTGCAACTACAGAAGGATTCAAAGAAATCAAAGAAAGATTCTCGTATACCGATATCGACGCCGAAAATCGACAAAGCCAAAGAAATTATTCCTGGCCATACTCCAGTCTCACCGTCAGCAATATCATCAATGCCAAGCGAAGTCTTCTCCAGGGAAGAAGTCGTCTCGCCATCGGAAACTCTTGAGAAGAAAGATAGCCCAAAGCTGGAAGAATCTAAGCTGATTAAAAAAGACTCCCGTATACCAGTATCCATGCCGAAAGTAGACAAGGAGACAGAGGTTGCCGTCAGCAAACCCTCAATGTCTCCGGTGGAAAAGTCACCCCCGGTGAGTGATCCGCACCCATCGAGCGATGAAGTCACTTCTCCCCGATACGAATTCGAATCCCGGATTCCCAAATCCACCACATTGATAAGAGGCGTGGACAAGGACACTCGCAAAGAATCACCGAGAGAAACGGTGACGGAAACCAAGACAACGGAGAAACAGTCTTCGCAGCACTTCGAGAAACACGCAACGGAAACAACGACCACAACGATCAGTAAAACTCTCGTCACCCATTCCATGAAAGCGGCAAAAAATTTCGATGAAGCTGAAACCACAATTGAACAGGACACATCAGTTGTAAAGTCAAAGTTCGATCATAAGGCATCGACGGAAACAAAAATTGTCACGACGTTAGATGCGCCTGAAGGCCCAGAGACGTTTTGCAAACACGAGGAATCAGGTCACAAGCTCAGAGAGAAATTGTCCGAGTCGACGATCACTAAGGAAACACCACACGAAGTCGTATATGATAAGCAATCGGAATTACAAAAATCTCATGTAATCGATGTCAAGGCAATCTCTATGACCCTGAAAGATGGCGAACAGATCGTTGACGCAAGCGCATGGAAAGCAAACAAAATGGAGAAAGACGAGCAGAGATTGCAGTCCCTCAAGGATGATGAGGGAACTTTTATACGAGCGATGGATGCAAGTACCGTTAAGGAACACGAGATCGACGCAGAGTTGAAAATCGAGAGGAAACCCGAGCAGGATGAACCGATCAATTTGGATGATGAAATTAAGAGAGCCGTGATTAATGAGAGGCAATCCGAAGAGCGCGTTGTTACTGAGGCTGATATCGTCCTTCCTTCGGGCCTGGAATCAGAAAAATACGGATCAACAACCGAAATGGGGGACACTGCTGAGACTGACAGGGTGTTCGAATCGGAAAAGCTCGAGGAACGGCAGGAGCGGATTGCAAAGGAATTGGAAGCACGTAACATAGCCGAGACGATAATCGAATCGATACAGACAGAGATCACCAAAAGATCGTCCAGCTTGGAGGGAATGAAACAATTTGATACTTCAGATAGCGACAGCAAGGAATATTCCGAAAATACTATGGACATGGACACGAAAGAGTCCGAAGTATTTCACGATAAAATAGCGGATGATTTGATGAAGAAATTTGAGGACATAATTGAAAAGAGATCTAGGAGTCAGTCTCAGATCTTTGATGATACCGAAATGTTGCCCGAACAATTGAGGTCGGTAGTTGCGGCCCACGATGAGAATCTCGAGAAAATTTCTAATCGTGGCAGTATAAGCGTTAGCGAAGATCTGACCAAGGATGAGGAGTCAACGCCTTACGACAAGGAAGAGAGTTTTCCATCATCCTCGTCACAACCGAAGTTGGTGGATCGCGATATGACGATAAGTCCGAGCAGTATATCGGATCAAATCGATCTTGAGGTATCACTGGAATCGGAGCAATCGATCGACGTCGCGTCGGCCAAGCAGGAAATCGAGAAGAAATCGTTACCTGGCGTTAACGGCTCTCCGCCAAAGATTCAAGAGCCACCAGAGCCTAAATTGGACGAGCAGTCAGAGCAAAACTTCGTAGCTTCCATGGAAATCGACGAGCCGCGTGAGCCCATGCCACCGACATTATCGTCCAAAAAGGCAGCTCATGCGAAGCAAGACCTTCCGCAACCCGTTCAGGTGGCGACGATTCACGAGAGCCCAGCTTTCGATTCGCTCCAGGAAATATGTCAGGATCGTGATGCTATACTGAGTCCAAGTATAGTTTCCGAGGAGATAAAAATAGGCTTTTTCGTGGACCCGGCCAAATCAGAGTATACGATGAATATGGGAAAAGCCAAATCTTTGGCGAATCTAGTTGTAAGAAGTATGGAGAGTGAAGAATGCGAAAGTCCATCTGTTCTTTCACCCCGCTTAAGATTGAAGGAACTTGAAATAAAACCCGTAAACTGGATGATAGGTGATGAAAAAATCGAAGTGTCGGAAACACTGCAGCCTTCACAAGCATTTGACAAAGAACTTGAAGAGTATCAGTTATCTCTCATGAAGGAAGAAAGTCTGATACCACCGCGCGACGAATCGATCGATGATAACGAGCAAGAATCCGTCACGAGATCTTCCGAGGATGTAAGTGCCATTGACTCTGTTAGAGAATCATCTGTCGAGAAAACTTTCGATGTGATCGCAATTCCGTCCCCCAAATTCACCGTGACGGCCGTTGCCGAACAAGACTTTGAGACCGAGTTGGTGGAGAATAGGTTGGATATAAGCTGCCAAGAACTCATAGATACATTGCAGAGAGAATACGAAGCCAAGACGCCAACGGAGGATCGTGAAGTATTCCAGTACACTTATGACACAAAGACGATTGAAAAAGGGGCAGAAATGGGTGCTGATTTCTCGGCACACGTCAAGGCCTCTCCGGATTACGTGGGAACGAAGGAAAAAGAAGCGATACCTATCGGTGACGTGTCGATAGAGGTCCCGACGATTATAGGACAGGACAAGACCAATTACGCAGAAGCAGAGCAAGTACATGTTACAGAGTTCGAAAAAAGTAGTTCCGTTGCGAAAATGGATGCAACGCTGGCAAGCGCTCTCCTAGTGGAAGAAGTCACGCAACTGGACTCGAAAGAACCTCAGACCGGACAAGAGAGGAAAAGCAGGATAGGCGTAGAAGTTACCCGAAGTTCGCGGAAATTAACGGACGAGGCTAAAGGTGACGTTATATTGAGGGTTTCGAAACAGACATCGCCGGTCAAAGCTAGAAAATCTTATTTCGATGAAACGAAGAAACAAGAAGCGAGTACTTTCGAGACTCGTGACAAATTATCCGGTGATAGAATAAAAAAAGAAGATGTATCAAGTGTCGATCTTAGCGCTCGATACGCTATAAAGGTTCTTGATCAAGTCGTTAAAAAGGAAATTGCCGAAGTAAAAGAATCGTTGGAAGCTGCGAAGCAAGATCTCATAGAGGAATTGAGCGAGAACAGTGAGACAATTTTTCAGATAAAAGATTCACCATCCGAGTTCCAGTTCAAGTTAGAGCCAGAAACGATACCGAATGAGTTGCCCTTTTTGTACAGAGCACCTTCGATCGATCAGACCGAGCAGACAACAACCAGCAAGACTGAGCAATCACCGATTGCAAAACCGACTGGAGTTGAGTCTGTCGATAATAAAGTAACTTGCCAGATCGATCTGAAAGAAACTTCCAATGAGGCACCGAAAGATACCAAGATGGATGAAAATATTCGCGAGTTTCAGGCGGCCACAGAATCTTGTGCCTTAACGGACATAACGATAACCGAATCCGAGGTTCTCCGTAGAGAAACGAAGACCGTGAGAAAAGAAAACACCGGCAGGTTGAGTGCCGAGGATACCGCGTTTTCCCAACCGAGTCCAGTTCCAGCCAGCCGATCGACCTCGGACACTGACAATAAAGAAGAGAGTATAACGTTGCTTACGCCTCAGCCGGCTCCGAGAAGGCGCCCTAAACCTGCGCGTACATCGAAAAAAGTTGCCTCGGAGAGTGATGCCGGTTCGAGCTCAGGTGACAGTAGCAATTATCAATCGTGTGACTACGAGATAGGTAGCGGTAGTAGACCAAGCTCCTCTGACATTGAAGCACTTCATTCGACTCTTCCGTCCGGTACAGTTTCCGAATACGAGTCTGCCCTCATGTCGATCGAGCACTCGTCAGCCTCGAGACCAACTTCCCAAGAGTACCAAAGCGCGGTGAGCACTCTCAGTTCTCGGGAATCCATGAAGTCGTTGAATTCATTCAGCTCTGGGCATCTTGGTAGTATCGATAGTACAGGTGAACTGTCGGAAACTCTCGTAGCGTCGGAGGCCGAGGATGAACGCGACGTTGACAAGGATCAGATAGACGATAATCTCGAGGGTATATTGGACGAGGATAAGGAGTCGAAAGAATCTGATTCTTCCAGTAGCGAGATCGCCATGGAAGATGCTTACGACAAAACCACTGGTGATGTACCTTGTCGAATGAAACGCTCGTCGGAGATGATATTTCAGCAGGTCATTGACGAAGCAGCTGTTGATGGGGATGAGCCTGTAAACGATGAAGATCTTGGCCCGGAAGAAGAGACAAGATTCGACGAGTGTACTACCGAACAATTGCCAAGTGATACAGTCGCCGAAGACGAGGAAGCTTTTAGGACTGATTCGATATTTGTGAGTACGGATTTAACGAGTGAGGCTTATGACAAAAGTTTGTCGTCGATCGAGTCGAAAACGGATGTGTCCGATGTACCCGCTGAGGGTAACGTAGCGGTCGATCAACCTCAGAGCGATTTACCGTTGCTCGATACTCACATGGAAGTTGAAGAAGAAACCGACGCGACGGAAATTAAACCGGAAATCCTCGATCCATCGACTAGTCTCGATAGCGAAATGCCACCTGGCGGTACGATGCAAACATCGATCGGAACGTTGTTGCATCAAGCCAGCACTACGTCATCGACTTCCGGTGCAATGTCATTCGAGACGGTGATCGAGAAAGAACTGAGACTCGATCGCCATTCTCCAGACAGTGATTCGTTCGAGCTTGTCGACAAGCCCGACATAATCGATGATTTCGTTGTTATCGAGGAGGTCGGACGGGAAGCCGAAGAATTTGATTCCGAAGGTAAGAGCGTAAGCATTGGATCGACATCCTACACAAGTATCAAGAAGTACGACAGAGAATTGGAGAATTTGATTGCCGGCGAGAGCAAAGATGAAGGTGAAGCGTTATCGGCCAATCAGGCTATAGCGAGAAACAACGAATGGTTCGGTTTCGAGTCCGAGGATAGTCCACCAATGGCATCGAACGCCGACGAACAGTACTCACAGTCGTTGTCCGATGACGAAAATTACGAGGGCAGCAAAAAGTGGATGGAGATGCAGTTTCAGGCTGACCCGCGTAGCTACGATCTCGATTACGATCGTGGCCGATTGGAGGACATCAAGGAAGAGGAGATAACGGATTTCGAAGCGGGTAGCAGCAGATTCGGCAGTCTCGGAAGTCACAAGGGATCGATCGGTAGCGTCGGAAGTATGAGGGGAAGTTACGGCAGTGCAACCGATTACGATGTTCTCGCTGGTAAAAAATATTTTTCCAAGCCAACGGAGCACGACAATGTTTCGTTGAGTTCTCTGCAGGAGTTTGAATCACTGGAGAGTGCAGTCGCGATGGAGAATGCGAAAAAGTTTCAATGCGGCTCGCAGGAATCGGTGAACAACGGTAGTCTACCGAAGCGTTACGTTGCGAGTCGATCAGGCCACGGTGACGACGTCTCGTTGTCCTCCCTAAAGGATTTCGAGGGTCTCGAGAAAGCTTGTCGGGAGGCTCATCTCATCGAATTGCGAGCCAGAGAAGAGGAGGATCTTTTGGATCACGAGAGCCCGGAGAGCCGTTACAAACTTGAAAATTTGCCCAGGCCAAAGGCCGCGGGTGAACCTGTTAGCGCGGCTGGTTCGTTCAATCCTAGTACATCGGGTTCGGACGATTACGAGAAGAGGATAATGGAAATCGACGAAATAATACGAATAGCACAGGCGAACGTGGAAAAATTTGATCGTCAGGACGACACGACGGAGGACATATCGCAAATCGAAATAACCGCTGATGCGGAAAAATTGGAAAATGTTGCAACATCTGCGATCATGACGATACACGAGGTAGAGCAGGATCCGGCTGAAAGAGGTGACACTAATATCATGGAAACAAGCACGGATTCTTTGGAACTCGGTGAGAACGTCAACCAAAAGAACAATCCACTGTGCCGAAGCTCCGATTCCCTTGAAATGAAAACGACCATTGATTTTCCATCGCTGAGCTCGGATTCTCTCAATAACGCGAGAGATCCACGGGAAGCACAAGCCGCCGACACGACGAACGATCGTCTCAGCAGTAGCAGACGAATATCATCGGACTCATTGGAGATGCCCCTTGTTGAGCAACAACAGGATCCTGAATCGCACGATAAGAGCTCCGAAAGTCACGGTAGTTATCACATTAAAGAATCTTTCGACGATTCTATGGAGCAAACGTGCTCCACCACTGATACGAAAATAACCAATAGCGACAAGGCGACCTCACACTCGATCAGCAAATCGTAAGAGATCAAACAGGTTGGTTTATTCTTTCACTTGTTTTTTTTTTTTGACTTCAATATACCCTAAACAATACTGCCGTCATATGAAAGAAGGTGGCATCTACAAAAAAAAATTGAAAATACGTTTTTGGTACCGTTGGAATCAGTACAAAATTTCCCATCGTTCTGTTTATCAAACAAAGCGGTAATTACACTCGAAATATGATTTCGGGATGAGAAAAGTGCGGCTTCTGCAAACATTCCGTACTCGAGAAAAATTTAAAAGGCGGCATCTGTAGAATACAGGGCAAAATCGCGGTATCTATGTGTAGATGTCGCCTTTCTTTTTTCTGTTTTTGTTGTTGCCGCCTTTTCATCCTGTAACGCCTCCGCCATAATTGCAGATCCGGCATTTCTCATGTCAGTTTTTTTCTTATCTCACTTCAATTCGTCTTCCCTAAAGCTCAAAGACTCGAATCATCGGCATCTGACAAAAATTGTGTACTTAAGGCGGGATCCTGAATTAGCCGGTTCGAAAAATCGATATTTTGAGGAATTTTTTTCGGGTAAAAAAAAAAGCAAGTTTAGCGAAATTTTCAGATTATTTTATTATATGTCTGAACATAAGAAAACCATTTTTTTTAAAGAAAAATATCAACAGGCAACCAATGTTTATGCACATTCGTGCCACTGCTGTTTCCATGCGGCGTGACAAATGGAGCTCGTAATTTTCATCTGACACAAAAAAACCAAAAACCATTTTAATTGTGACATATTTTTCTTCTATATGAACAAAAAAAAACGAAAAAGAAATTGAAATTTGAATGTTTTTTCGGGTTTGAAGTAGAAAATGTGCTTTTTGTGAAAAAAAAAATTATTTCAACTTGCTAAAAAAATTGTTAAGAATTTTTTTTTCGACAATGTTTCTAGTTCAAATAGAAAATAAAACGATACTGAAGCGAACAAGCTTTGGTTTGTTTCGATTGGACTTCTAGTTTTTTTGTAATCAGATACGCCAAATTAGAAAAATCGTAAAAACGAAAACTGGAGAAAACGGGCGCCCTAACTGCCCGAGCGCCCGTATACCTGCTCGACACTCCACTACGTTCAGTGCTGTATCTTTGGAAATATTTCGAATTGGGCTATAAAACTTTGTCTAGACATTCTTAGATACATCAGGAATAGATTTAAACAATAAAAAAAAATCGATTTTTTGAACCTTCTAATTCAGGATCCGGCCTTAAAGGATATTCGAGGCGAATTCATACTTAAATATAAGTTAACGTATGACGACGATGAGGAATATAAGGATTTAAACTTCCTGAAAACCGTCAATATGAGAAAGGACAGTACACCATTATCAGATGCGCAAAATGGTCCAGTCGGCTTTCCGAAAACAAAGATAGAAAACATCCTCCACAGTCTAGAGAACATTCTTCCTGAAGAACGAAAGAGATTTTGGGAGAATTTGTCAGAAATTTCGCTTAATTGTACAAAAAAAAAAACCGCGCCGACGACACCGCGATATTGATTAAGGGAAGATATACACCTAGGAGCCGGAAAAAAAGGTCATTTTTGTGAATTTTTTCAAGGAAAACTATTTGAAATTTCGGATTGGGGTTTTAATTATCTAAAAGTATATACATTCAAAAATATGTTTAATTTTCTTTATTTAAAAATATCAAAAATATACAAGGATATTGTATGATCCTTGGAGCGTCGTAAAAAAATCTGCGTATACGGCACCCACTGGCGTTTCTTCAAAAATCATCTGAAAAAAAAAACCAAAAAGATTATTAAATTAGATACTATAATCTAGTACTTGTCATAGCCGATTTTGAAAATATCGATTTATGACAAAATGGCGGACGTTTGAACATAAATAGTGATTTTTGGGCCAAAAATTAGTTATTATTTTGCCTATACGACAAAAACTAAGTAACGGGAAAAAAATCCTATGACAAATACTAGATAATGGTGTATAGAATAACCACAAAAAACCTCAAAGCAATCGGTTCATTGGTTTTTCGAGAAATTTTGGGTACCGATTTGAAAAACGTGGTCTTGAGAAAAACGCGTTTGAAAATTTGGGAATGAATAAATCATGAAATTTGTCAACTTACATGGAATCATCGATACCAGGCCCATAGTGTAGGTCTTCTACGGTCGCCGGAATGTTCGTAGCTTCTAAATTTTGTTGTCGGCGCCGTATTCGACCTTCTTTTGTCTGTTCTTGCGCTTGCAGCTCGGCTTTCGCTATGCGAGTTTCGTCTTCTTGCGCAGCGTACAAGTGCGCTCCTGATCCAACCGATATTCCTAACACGTTCATAACTTCCAATAATGAGGTGACACCATTGTTGAACGTGCATGTTGCAAGAAATACAGCAATGTTAACGATTTTGGCCCCGCTGTTTATCGTTTTTGGAGCTATCTTCCAAATAAGTTACTTGAAGTTCTCATTGCATTTTTGGGTATATCCGCCAACACAGCGTTCTAACAATTTGTCATTGCTGAGGTCTTCGTATATTGGTTTTATGACATCTAACACCATTTTTGGCAATGCAGAAATAGGTCTGGACACGCTTCGTTCGAAGAGTCGCTTGCCGCTACCTGCCTGTCGGCTCGGCGCCGCAAAACACGTTTCACTTTCTCGGCTGTAACTGGCTTATTTATCGAAATATTAACTTGCCGTTTTCACCAGATATTCCGGTGACCTCAAACTTCAAGAAAATGCCAAAAAAAAAATCGATTTTTACGACCATCTAGGTGTATATCTCCCCTTGAGGAAAAATTATGTTTGATTTGTGATGTCAATAAACCAATGTTTCAATTTTTTATTTTATTCACTTGAAATGAATGCTGTAATTAGCTTAATTATAGTATAAACTGATTAAATTCGGGATTTCTAAGTAGATGCCGCCTTTTAGATAGTATTGACATAGTGTTAGTTTATAAAAAGGCAAATTTTAATAGCGGCAACTACGTTTTTTCATCATAACTTATTCAATTTCTATAAAATTATTATTATTATTTTTTTTTACAGCAAAAGAGTTAGCCCATCCTACCAGTACAAAAAGTTATAGGTATTTGCATCCCAGAGCTATGTAATATCAAAAAGTTACGTTTTGCTATTTATCACAAAACATAATTTGTAGATGCCGCCTTCTTTAATATGACGGCAGAGTACGCATATGTCGACGAACAAGTTTTTTTTTCCTTCGCCATACCCAGTAGGGTGGTCCTTAATGGGGGGGTGTTGACGAATTTCGACAAGTGTGCCCCCCAGATAGGTTGGAACCCGAGTCGAAAACTAAGGCCGAAAACTTTATTCGATTCGGCCGAAATTGTAAAAGTTGGCCTACGGTTGGCGACTTAGACCGAAAAAACGGCGAATCTTTTAAAATCGTAGTAATTCAGGCGACTTATAAACCGGTACGTACCGAAAATGCGCCGGAAAAAAACGCCGGAACTTAGTTCCGGCGTGTTGATCGGCCTGACGGATTGCAGGCTGAAAGTACGCCGAAACTTGGGATTTCAGCTTACATCAGTCAGCGTTCTGCTCAGGCCGAAAATATGCCGATACTCATTTTTTCGGTCTACTGATCGACGTCGCAGGTTACAGGCTCCTCATTATCAATCGAACTCACAAGAACAGTTCAACAATTGGCAGAATTCAGCTAATCAAAGCTGAAATTTTACATCACTTTAACTCCTAATTTTACATCACTTTAACTCCCAACTAATTTACTCAAGGCTCTGTATAAATTCATTATTTTGAATAAAAAAACACGGTGAAAAGGATCTTCTTTATTATCGTAGAGATTTAAGAGGAAGCAAGATCGAATTGCACTAATTATCACTCATTGTATTACCAAACATTGATACTCGATGGGGAGACCGAAATTCCAGATTTCTGCGTGTTTTCGGCCCGAGCAAGCGGGTTGACGAAGAGGCCGAAATCGTAAGTTTCAGCGTGTTTTCGGCCCGAGAAAGCAGGCTGACGGAGAAACCGAAATCCAGAGTTCAGGCGTGTTTTCGGCCTGCAAAGCCTGGCCGGAATGGTTCGCTATTCCGGCCGGTTTTCGACGTGAATTCGGTCTAGACCGAAAACACGCCGGAAAATAAGACTTTTATTTTTCGACTCGGGAAATTAATAAATAAAAATGTGTGCGAAATCATAGCTATGTAGTCCAATGAGAAGACGTGCCTGTAAGCTTGTTTTGTTTCCCATTTGAATAACATGAGATTTTCTGACTAATTCAGTCATTATTTTTTGGAAGTGCTTCCAAGCACGCAAAAAATTCTTTATTCACATAAATCTACTGTTAAGTGGTATAACTACGCGTACATTTCTTTTTACAAGACCTCACCTGTATATTATCGATAACGGCGAACCGATGAACGATGATAACGACTGATAAACGATTTCAACACAAATTGAAATTTATTCAAATATCGTCTATCAATATTGTAACTCTTTGAAGCATGGTCAACCAAAGACTGACAGAGTTGCGATTGCCTAGTAACAACACTTTTATGCGCCACGTGAGGATTGGTCCGTTTGTAAGGTCAGGTTAGTAATACATTCAGTTTAAATTATGTATAATCTAGAAGTTTACTAATTCAGAGTATAAATATTAATGTGAAATATTTTCAATATCATAAAAAATGTTCTTTATTCAATTCATTTAATTTAAATGAATCCTCAGTCTCCCGGGCTTCATAGTCGAATTTGTATTCGTCTATGAAGTACATGTACATGTACAATTATTATTTTTACAAACTTATCACGCAAATAAGACTGCCTTTTAATGAGTGAAATACTGTGAAGCACCAAGCGGCTAAAAACAGGTAGTCAAGTTGATCAATTTGCCGTCGTGTATAATATGAGGGGGTGGGGGGCATAAGGGTTGTGATAACGCCTTGTAAAAAATTTGACACGTAGATACACCAATTAAGAATAGATTTACAGGGTGTCCAATAGGAAGTTGCTGAAACTAATCGGCTGTCATTTCAAAACACGTGCACAGTATCAGAAAAGCCAAATTGCTTTAAGGTCAAGTGTCACACCGACCGAGCGGCCATGAGTGCGAGAGAGATAGCTGATTTGCAGATTCCCAATGATTTCTGAAACGGTTGATTTTTGGGAAAAACGAAAAGAAACACGTTTCGCTCTGTTGAACGACGAACAACGGCTTTCTCTTCTTTTGCCTGAAATATAATCCGTCCAGGAGAAAACTTGGCAGTAGGATTTTTACCGACTGAACGTGTGACACATGGCCTTAAATAGAGGAAACTCTGCAGTTTTAAACGCACATAAATAAAACCCAGTCAAATATTTTTTATGTCAATTTATTACATCTTATAAAAATAACGAAAAAGTACAGTGATTAATGATAGATATTTTCGAAGTGCGAACCGTTAGATTGTGCACAAAAATCAATTCTCTTTTGAAAACTGTGAAAAACTGTGTCCAACATATCGTTCGTAATGCCGCGAACCACTTCCTGGATGGCCGCGATCAGTTCTTCTACTGTGCTGGGGTTTTTAGCGTAACAATGATCTTTAATGTAACCCCACAAGAAAAAATCACAAGGGTTCAGGTCCGGTGAGTACGGAGGCCATTCTAGTCCGCCTTGAGCAAATTTAGGGTACCCCAGACCGATTATTCGAGTCCCATATACGCGATGAATAGCTTCAAACACCTCATGAGTGCGGTGCGGCGTCGCGCTTCATCTTGCATGAAGTAAAAATTTTTAACCAGTCCCCTCTTTTTTGCATAAGGGAAGAATTTAGTTTCCAAAAGCTGTTTGTAACTCTCTCCTGTTACCGTAGATTCCAAGAATTGCAAATAAATTCCTTTTACTGAAATCGCTGCCCATGCCGTTACTTTCTGTGGATGAAGGGACGTCGCTAGCGATATGTTGGGATTTTCCGTTCCCCAAAATCGGTAATTTTGCTTGTTTACGTACCCATTCATCAAAAAATGTGCTTCATCGGAATAAATAATCATTTCCTCATTAAGTTCTTCGGCTTCAAACATTCCCGTAATAGTGTTACAAAATTCGATGCGTTTCGTCATGGCATGTTCAGTTAACAATTGATGAGTGCTTATTTTATACGGATGAAACTTTAAAAAATATTTCAAAATGTTGTGTAATGATGATTTGGTTATTTTTAATGCTTGAGCAGCTTTCCGAATCGAATCAATTGGATTTTGTTTGAAATAATTCTCAACTTCGTTGATCTTGTCTGGTGTAGTCACCGTAACAGATGGACCCGGCAACTCGTGTCTACGGTCCTGGAGTGTACCATACTCCACGAAGTTATCGATTATCCTACAAAAATTAACGTAAAATTACTTCAATGCAGTTTAATTGAATTGAAACACAAGTTCCCGAGCAGAAATCTAATCAGGCTGCCTGAGGACCCATCAGGGCCGGATCAGGGATCAATAAGGCGCCCTGATCACGTACATCTGATTTGAGCCAGACAGGGGCCTGAGCAGGGATCAATAAGGCGCCCTGATCAGGCACGCCTGATTTGCGCCAGACAGGGGCCTGAACAGGAATCAATAAGGTGCCCTGATCAGGCACGCCTGATTTGCGCCAGACAGGGGCCTGAGCAGGAATCAATAAGGCGCCCTGATCAGGCACGCCTGATTTGCGCCGGATAGAAGCCTTATCAGGTATCAATAAGGCGCCCTGATCAGGCACGCATGATTTGCGCCGGACAGATTGGGCCGAAAAGATTGGGACGGTCATCGCCAAAACCGGAACAAAAACTAAACGATCAAGTCAAGTAAAATAAAAACTTAAACTTTAAAAAAATGTTTTCATATGTTTCATATTTTTAATAACGTTGGTAAACTTGATAACGTGTAACTGCGATAATAATTTAATAAATGTTGATCTATTTTTAAACAAAAAATTAATCAAATGATTGAGCCAGATGACACGCATGTCTCAGGCTGGATGAGGCACCTGATCCGGGCCAGATAAGTTGCTTGATCCGAGCCAGATATAGTGCCTAATCCGAGCCTGGTAAGGTGCCTGATCCGGGCCTGATAAAGCGCCTGATCAGAGCCTGATAAGGTGCCTGATCCGGACCTGAATTTGCAAAAGCGTTACATCCCTGATCAGGGCCGGACTGAATTTGCCTGATCCGGCCCGGATTTGCTATTGTGGCAGCCTGATCCGGTCCGGATTTCACCCTGAACAAATTTCTGCTCGGGTTGTGTGATAGATGAATATGAATAAATATTAAATTCTTACCTTTTCAGAGTGTTTTCGCTAGCAACTCTATGAGTTCCAAACTTAGTACGAAACCCTCTATACGCATTACTATAAATGTTTCCCCTCGAGAAGAAGCACTCAATAAGATATACTTTTTCTTCCGTGGTGAGCTCACTCATTTTGACGCGCGCGTACTTGCTTCAACCACGGCTGGAATAAAACTGCAGGGCCTCAGGTATGCGCCTTAGAAAACGGGACCCCTATTGAATTCATGGAGGGAAGAGACACTTATTTAGTTTTAGCAACTTCTTATTGGACACCCTGTATATGAATAACATTTTTTTTCAATGCTTAGGAGCACTTCCAAAAAATAATGACTGAATTAATCTGAAAATCCCATGTTATTCAAATGGGAAACAAAACGAGCTCACAGGCACGTCTTCTCATTGGACTACAGCGCTGGGCTTTCGCACACATTTTTATTTATTTATTTCGAACCTGTCTGGGGGGCGCACTCGTCGAAATTCGTCAACATCCCCATTAAGGACCACCCTAATACCCAGTTACATTTTATGGCTCATAACCGAGACCAACTTTCATAAATATTGTTACCTTCCCGTTGCAGAAATCAAGCAACGCTAGCTAACCAAAATAATGTTCAACGGTACATTCATTTGGCAAAGGCACAATGTAAGAACTTGTTTTTTCGCAGTGCAAAAACGTTTAATTTCCCTTTTGTTCCTTATCGTTGTATGTATAAGGAAATATTGTATTTACAGGTTTTGCAGATGAGAAGTGGAATGGCTATATACGTAAAAGGAGCTATCTATGTGACGATCTTTTTTCCGAAGAAAAAAAACAACGGCTTATGTGTACGTGTGAGTGTGCGCGTGTGTGTATGTGTGTGCGCGATGGTTGAAAAATTATCGACGAAACGAAAGCTTTATCGACTGAGTGTCTCGTGTCGCCGAAACTTTTCGTGACGTTTCGTTAACGAATAGGATTTTATTATGGATATTAATATAACGCGTTAGTTGACCATCGCACCGTTTTTATCGTAACGGAATGTTCCGAAGGGTGACGTCACGGCGTCCTCGTAATTAATATTAAAAATAAACGTATATGCTTGGAACAAATAATGATAGTTACGAAATTGAAAATATAAAAAAAGTTGTTGAGTAAATGAGATTTTAGGTGGTATGAAAGTGGCTCCTAGTTGTAAACATTTTATTCTAATCTGGTATTATATATATATATTTATATATATTTATTTACATATATATATATATATATATATATATATATATATATATACACATATGTATTGGTGTGTTTATTGTCGCAATATTTAGCTTAATTGTTTAACATTTTTTATCAAGCATTATTACGTTGCATTTGTATGTTTATATTTTTGAAATTGCGATCGACACGTTTAGCTTGTATCATAATGTAATGGCACTGTATTAAAGTGACATTCGCGTGGACATTACGGAATTAATACGATTATAATGACTATTAATGAAGAAAAAGGCAAATATAATACGGTATTGGAAAGAAAAGAAATCATTCATTTCTATAGTATTCGCTTCGTACATGCGGTAGAAACGTGAGGGATATAATTGTAAGCAATCGTGGTGGCGAGCTTTGGTACTACAAGACACAATGAGAGGCACTGCGACAGAACGAGACTGTCAGTTGTTAGCAAAAAATTCATTTATCAAACCATATATCACAGAAATGTTTCCATCAGTGCTTATGTTTTGAGATATTGCTGGATGGATATTAAAAAATCGCAAAAATTCTTGCAAATTTGAGGAATGATAGTTCTCGATAGAATTACAATACATGAATTATTTTAGAATTTTTCACTCAATAATTTAGTAGTTATAAACATATGAATTTAACACGGTCGCTTATGGGAGAAGAGCTTCTGCAGACGTTAATGGTTGCAAAACGAATGAAACTAAATCGCCGTAAATTCGGAAAACTATTATTATACAGGGTGGACCACGCAACGTGTGCACCTCTTTTACGACCAAAATATGCGTTGCACAAAAAAATGTTTTATACAAAAGTTGCATGGTTTATAAGGCTACGCTATGTGGTGCATTTATTTTTTTTATAGGTGGAGGCGCTTCGAAGATTTGAAGGTCAACTTTATTTTTTCAAATGGAATGCTATATTTTTTATAGCGTAATATGATAGAGTATCGAATTCTGAGTAAAAAACGTATAGACCTTTATTAGCCCTAGAGTTAATAGCTAACGAGTAATTTCACTTTATTACTTAAAAATTTTCTTCACGTAATATCAAGTTGGAGATTCAAATGTACTACAAATTTCTGAATGGCAGTGTTTACATCACAGTGTTTATCAATATGAACACATTTACCACATCACACACACTTATCATGATTCACAATCTTCTCAATGATTGTAATCCAGTATTAAAGTATCCTTCGGTGATTGTGCGTGATTATTATCAGAAAGATAAAAGTGAAAATGAATGAATGAATCTTCAACTTGATATTACGTGAAGAAAATTTTAAAGTAATAAAGTGAAATTACTCGTTGGCTATTAACTCTAGGGCTAATAAAGGTCTATACTTTTTTACTCAGAATTCGATACTCTATCATATTACGCTATAAAAAATATAGCATTCCATTTGAAAAAATAAAGTTGACCTTCAAATCTTCGAAGAGCCTCGATCTATAAAAAAAATAAATGCACCACATAGTGTAGCCTTATAAACCATGTAACTTTTGTATAAAATATTTTTTTGTGCAACGCATATTTTGGTCGTAAAGGAGGTGCACACGTTGCGTGGTCCACCCTGTATATCATGAAGATTTAGGTTCAAGCGATTGATTATGCTAAGTTTCAAATAAATCGACTGAGTAATTGTCGAGAAATTAATCAAAGTAATGAGGAGTATCGCCTTTTTGAACGATTAATTAATAGCAATCATTGGAAAACTCAATATATATTGAGTTTTTGGGTAATTATTGATAATAATAGGATCATCTGAACGTCTTGATTAAATTAAAAAATTGAGAACATTTTTTTGTTGGACACGGAGAGAATTAAGAAGTAATTTTTGTCGTGAATTTCACGGTAAAAATTACCGTGATATATTTCAATGTGGTGACAAGTGAGAAAAGCATAATAATTCGTATGCGACAAGTTTTTTTTTTAACTCACGTTACAGAAAATTTCAAATACGTAGCTAAAATTTTACTATACAAGAAGGGTAGCGCGCACGATAATTTTTACCCAGAGCACCATACACTTTCCTATAACACTCATTAAATTTTATAATAAATCTTAAAATAACTGTTATAAAGACGATACTTTTTTATAGACATTTTTGAAAGGCACAAAATAATAAAATGCAGAGTAAAATTTCGCTGATATTATATATTTTTTAAATTTAAGTTTTGCGTATTTTGTTACACATGAAAATTTACTAGAAAATCTGGTAAAATGTTCTATCTGAAGAAGAAATATTATTTTATTTTCGTGAAAATCTGTGTTTTACTCAGTAATAATAAGCGAAGTTTCAGGCTTGTCATCTGGTTACCGTTACTGCACGCTAATTTTTAACATTTAATTGTCTCCGTGCGATAGTTGAAAAAGATGTACAGTCACTGACAAAGTCTCGCGTTAAGCACACGCCAATATCGTCGAATTTTTACTTAAATTATTATTAAAAGTGGAAAATTAACATTTCTAAGTGTTAATGTATTATTAAATTAGCTATTTGTAAGGCTAACCTTTTGCTCGACAGTCCATCCAATAATACCTTGAAATACTAACCTCCGACGATGGAAGTGTCAATCATAAATATACGTCGCCAATATCATTATCAGTCCGTAATTAAAAGAATAAGTGATTGGACCGAAAACTCCCGAACTGGACACCACTGGGGCTACTTAATTTCGCGCTCGGAGTAAACAACGGATCACAAGACAGAAAAACAAGCAACATCACGATTAAATTACCGTCGACTACTTGTTGCATTTGGGCAATTTTTTAAAATATTCTTTTTCTTCGAAAATTTGTTTTCACACGTCTGAATAGTAAAGCGTAATTCAATACGTTATCTGTGAAAGTTTCGTAGAATTTCCTTTGATAGAATTTCCTTTGATAGAATTTTCTCAGGGAAATCGAGTATAATGCAGTCTTCGTCTACAATTCCAGCGCAGTATACATCAATTTTGTACATCTGATAATAATAAAAAAAAGAGTTGATTATTATCCAATATCCGCTCGACAAATTCCATCTACGCCTGGATAAACAAGCCAAAACCTATTTCCTCCACAGAAATGTGCTTTCCTTAATAAATAGATTAGAAAATCAATAATAATAAATGAATAATCATAAGTCACACATTATCGAACAATTTTTATTTGCTTTCACGCGGTGTTATCTCGCTCGACCTCTGCATTCGTAATGAGCGATTGGGCCGATGATCAAGTATGTGCAATATAATGTGATAAGGTTAACGGTACAAAAATCAATAATATATTACATTAATATTATTAAGGCCGGATCCTGAATTAGAAGGTCCAAAAAATCGATTTTTTTTTTATTGTTTAAATCTATTCCTGATGTATCTAAGAATGTCTAGACAAAGTTTTATAGCCCAATTCGAAATATTTCCAAAGATACAGCACTGAACGTAGTGGAGCGTCGAGCAGGTATACGGGCGCTCGGGCAGTTAGGGCGCCCGTTTTCTCGAGTTTTCGTTTTTACGATTTTTCTAATTTGGCGTATCTGATTACAAAAAAAACTAGAAGTCCAATCGAAACAAACCAAAGCTTGTTCGCTTCAGTGTCGTTTTCTTTTCTATTTGAACTAAAAACATTGTCGAAAAAAAAATTCTTAACAATTTTTTTAGCAAGTTAAAATAATTTTTTTTTTCACAAAAAGCACATTTTCTACTTCAAACCCGAAAAAACATTCAAATTTCAAAATTTTTTTCGTTTTTTTTAGTTCATATAGAAGAAAAATATGTCACAATTAAAATGGTTTTTGGTTTTTTGTTTCAGATGAAAATTACGAGCTCCATTTGTCACGCCGCATGGAAACAGCAGTGGCACGAATGTGCATAAAAATCGGTTGCCTGTTGATATTTTTCTTTAAAAAAAATTGTTTTCTTATGTTCAGACATGTAATAAAATAATCTGAAAATTTCGCTAAACTTGCTTTTTTTTTACCCGAAAAAAATTCCTCAAAATATCGATTTTTCGAACCGGCTAAGTCAGGATCGCGCCTTAAACAGCAATATATTACATGCCTACTCGGTACGATATAATTTACAAATAAATAATAGAGAAGAAAAAAAATTTTGATCGCGGCTCTTAAAGATATACGTACGGTGGACGTTGAACCGCTCGATTCTCGAGCCTCTGGTTCTCATACACACGCCGATATATAAATAAACTCTGTACTATAATGATCAATGCCGACTGGCTCGCGTTCATTCACATTTGAACAATTTTAACGACCGTAACGGGCACCAATGTTGTTCGGTGGCTTTTCCAAGGGGTGTCATTTTTTGTCTTGAATCTCTCGCTATTTTTGATGGAGCATTGAGACCCTTCTGAAAAACAAAATTATAAAATAAAGTCTCCTGGTCCTTCTGTGCTGTAATAGAAAATCAATGGATTATTTTGGAAAATCACCCTAACAAATTTATATATATGAGGTATTCTTCATCAACTGGGCCACTTTTTTTTTCAACCTCTCAATTTTTTTTCAAAATCTGCCAGTTTGAAATATCAGTCAAAAGGAACGTTTGTGATTTTTTTTTAGATTTTTTTAGGCGTCCGTTCAGGATTTTCAATTTTTCATTACGAACACTGTATGCGAAAAAATATTCATCAAACAAAAAAAAAACACAAGAATAAAAACTTTTTTATTTTTTCCGCTTTATCGAAAAAAAATCAAAATCATAATTTTTCTGCATTGAGAACATTGAAATTTGGCAAACAAATGAGAATAACATTTTTTTAAACCTAATAACACACTTTCGATTTCGGTACAAATTTTACAGGATGTCTGTCGTTGGGTAAAGAGTCTGCGAAAAAAAATTCAGAATGCTACCTGCAATGGTTAGGATGAAACAAAATAAAAACCCTGCGAAATCTCATAACCGCATATATGCGGTTATGAGATTTCGCAGGGTTTTTATTTTTTTTTTCAGCCTAACCATTAGGATGAAAAAGGATTAGGATGAAAAAAAATAAAAACCCTGCGAAATCTCATAACCGCATATATGCGGTTATGAGATTTCGCAGGGTTTTTATTTTTTTTTCATCCTAACCATTGCAGGTACCATTCTGAAAATTTTTTCGCAGACTCTTTACCCAATGATAGACATCCTGTAAAATTTGTACCGGAATCGAAAGTGTGTTATTCGGTTTAAAAAAATGTTATTCTCATTTTTTTGCCAAATTTCAATGATCTCAATGCAGAAAAATTATGATTTTTATTTTTTTCGATAAAGCGGAAAAAATAAAAAAGTTTTTATTCTTGTTTTTTTTTTTTGTTTGATGAATATTTTTTCGGATACAGTGTTCGTAATGAAAAATTGAAAATCCTGAACGGACGCCTAAAAAAATCTTTAAAAAATCACAGACGTTCCTTTGGACTAATATTTCAAACTGGCAGATTTTGAAAAAAATTTGAGAGGTTGAAAAAAAAAGTGGCCCAGTTGATGAAGAATGCCTCATATATGAGGTATTCCAGCCCAAGTGTGTAAACCCGTGACCCTGACCCTCTCGGATTTCTTTGATTTTTTTTTCATATGATCGCATTGAGTCTAAAATACACCCTTATAATTTTTTAAGATTTTTCCAAACATCCCTCATTTCAAAAAAAATATTTTGTTTTGAAAAAAAAAACGCCATTTTTTTTAATCTAAAACATTCTAAAAAAACCGTGATAATATATAAAAATTTTCAAGCTATCAACCGTAGTGGGCAGATTTTTTTTTCTGTGTGTTTACAAGCTATTAACGTTCTCAAAATTCCAAAAAAAAATCCCAAATAGCTCACCTTGAGCAGATACTGAATTATTTTGGTACTCAAATTAATTTCGTTGATGATTTTCGAATAATGCGATACGAATTATAAACCTTAAAATGAGAATAATGCCTTCGTATTGCCTGAATAATGCTCCACAACATGATATAGAGTCTGGGGTTCTTAATATGTTTTTTCAAAATAGGTATAAATAATTCTACTTGTCGATAATTCCTATTTCATTATTCGAAAATTTAGACAGAAACTGGACAATGTCCAGTTTCTGTCCCAAACAAACCCAAACAAACCCAAACAAACTGGACAATGTCCAGTCCTGGACAGAAACTGGACAATGTCCAGTCCTGGACAGAAACTGGACAATGTCCAGTCCTGGACAGAAACTGGACAATGTCCAGTCCTGGACAGAAACTGGACAATGTCCAGTCCTGGACATAACTGGACAGAAACTGGAAAATGTCCAGTTTCTGTCATTCGGGAGGTTCATCGGAGGCCCTAGCGTATTGGTATTCCAAACATTGTACCCTCGTTTAGGGTACCCAATAATCCGCTATCGCCGATCTCTGCTTGAGAAAGGAGGCCTTTCTTTTGCGGCTTAAACGCGGTTCGAAAATGTTGATTCCGGCATTGTCGACTGGAGATCGTGATCACAATTCAGTTTCAGTACCTGGATGTCAAGGTAGACCAGCAGTAGCATTACTCGCTGGTTGTCAGGCAAAACGGTTCTCAAAAGCGTCGGGGATGAGTACCTCCTCCCCCGGTCTTAAGTGGCCGTTCGTGTTTCATGACGGT
This sequence comes from Ophion ventricosus, assembly GCA_963932345.1. Taxonomy (NCBI): domain Eukaryota; kingdom Metazoa; phylum Arthropoda; class Insecta; order Hymenoptera; family Ichneumonidae; genus Ophion; species Ophion ventricosus. The sequence continues at coordinate 25,585,078 of OZ010719.1, forward strand.
AAGTGGATTTTACTTTTTTTTTTTACCAGAATCCATATATTTTACGTATTATTGCGTAATTTAAGCGCAAATGGTCACATATATTACGTAAAGCCATATATTATCTATTTAATTTGAAAAAAAAATAACGCGATTATCCTCAACAATGTTAACGCTGATCTTGAAAATATAAATTGGAAGATCTTCATAAAAAGTCTCGCCAAGTGCTCTCATCGATCCTCATCTGCGAGCAAGTCTACTCATTTCGAATCTCCAACGGGCCTTGAATATTTCCATCAATACCATCTTACAAGAAGAAAAATCAACAGCACCATTGATTGGGCTAAATAAAAGCGGCGGGATGTGCATTCTGTCCAAAAACAAAGTATCGCAAGGCTCAGGTTTTTTGCCAACGATGCCTGCGTGGAGCACCAAACGGTGCATTGTTCCATTTAGGCGACATTAGAATGAGTTGAATTTCCTATTTCTTCATATTCTTACTCGTTCCTTGGATAAATTATCGTAGGAATCCAATTGGAATCCCATACTTGTCGCTACTCCCTGATAGGGATCCAATGGGTGATTGCATTGGATCCCTGTACTAAAACGTCACGCTTATACATTGGATTTTCATGGGGATTCCCCATTGGAATACAATGTACGAATTCAATTCGAATCGTAAAGGATTGCAACACTATCGAACAAAATCCGATATGATTCTTGATGCATCCCATCGCATTCTGTACGTTGAATCTTCTAAACAAAATCTAGAGATACAAAGTTGAGTAGATATTCAAAAAGTATTAATCTTACGTTGAAAAGTGTAAGCTGCTTAAAAAGCTATATCTTTAAAATCGATTTGCATCACAGCACGGAAAATCCACTTTAATTATTGATCGTTATTTATTTTATTCCTCTTTGATTTAATATTACCACACACGTACACACACAGGTAGCAATTTCCAGATTGTTGTCGAAAAGTTTTCCAATTAGGAACCTCATGTTCGCTTGGAAGTTGCCTAAAAGTTATCCGTGCAGAAATATTGTCATTGATTCAGTCTGATTCGAACTAGGATCCTGGTTTCTCAATCGGAATCCAGTCGGATATTGGATCAGGGAGCGAAATGTAACGCTCGCAAATCGGATTCCAGATAGGATCCTAATCCGGTACTATTGAGGACTCTAGTCAGAATCCAAATGGAAGCTTTGCATAGGATCCAGACTAGAATCCCGAACTTCTAAAACAAGATCTAGTTCGATGTCGAATCGGATCTCAGGAATGAATGTAAAAATCATCAGGAGATACGATCCGTATCAGCTGGGGACGCTGGACGTTTTCTGAAATGATTTCTTCAAGGATTTGAAAAAGATATGGTGACAATTGGTCGTACAGTATAACTGTCAAAACTTATATATTTCAATAACAGAATTTCGAACAAAACTCTATATTTGATTAAAAATTTGGAAAAAACAATATACAGGGTGTCCAATAGGAAGTTGCTAAAACTAAATAAGTGTCTTCCCTCCATGAATTCAATAGGGGTCCCTTTTTCTAAGGCGCATACCTGAGGCCCCGCAGTTTTATTCCAGCCGTGGTTGAAGCAAGTACGCGCGCGTCAAAATGAGTGAGCTCACCACGGAAGAAAAAGCATATCTTATTGAATGCTTCTTCTCGAGGGGAAAAATTTATAGTAATGCGTATAGAGGGTTTCGTACTAAGTTTGGAACTCATAGAGTTGCCAGCGAAAACACTCTGAAAAGGTAAGAATTTAATATTTATTCATATTCATCTATCACACAACTTGTGTTTCAATTCAATTAAACTGCATTGAAGTAATTTTACGTTAATTTTTGTAGGATAATCGATAACTTCGTGGGGTATGGTACACTCCAGGACCGTAGACACGAGTTGCCAGGTCCATCTGTTACGGTGACTACACCAGAGAAGATCAACGAAGTTGAGAATTATTTCAAACAAAATCCAAATGATTCGATTCGGAAAGCTGCTCAAGCATTAAAAATAACCAAATCATCATTACACAACATTTTGAAATATTTTTTAAAGTTTCATATCCGTATAAAATAAGCACTCATCAATTGTTAACTGAACATGCCATGACGAAACGCATCGAATTTTGTAACACTATTACGGGAATGTTTGAAGCCGAAGAACTTAATGAGAAAATGATTATTTATTCCGATAAAGCACATTTTTGGATGAATGGGTACGTAAACAAGCAAAATTACCGGTTTTGGGGAACGGAAAATCCCAACATATCGCTAGCGAAGTCCCTTCATCCACAGAAAGTAACGACATGGGCAGCGATTTCAGTAAAAGGAATTTATTTGCAATTCTTGGAATCTACGGTAACAGGAGAGAGTTACAAACAGCTTTTGGAAACGAAATTCTTCCCTTATGCAAAAAAGAGGGGACTGGTGAAAAATGTTTACTTCATGCAAAATGGAGCGACGCCGCACCGGACTCATGAGGTGTTTGAAGCTATTCATCGCGTATATGGGACTCGAGTAATCGGTCTGGGGTACCCTAAATTTGCTCAAAGCGGACTAGAATGGCCTCCGTACTCACCGGACCTGAACCCTTGTGATTTTTTCTTGTGGGGTTACATTAAAGATCATTGTTACGCTAAAAACCCCAGCACAGTAGAAGAACTGATCGCGGCCATCCAGGAAGTGGTTCGCGGCATTACGAACGATATGTTGGACACAGTTTTTCACAGTTTTCAAAAGAGAATTGATTTTTGTGCACAATCTAACGGTTCGCACTTCGAAAATATCTATCATTAATCACTGTACTTTTTCGTTATTTTTATAAGATGTAATAAATTGACATAAAAAATATTTGACTGGGTTTTATTTATGTGCGTTTAAAACTGCAGAGTTTCCTCTATTTAAAGCAATTTGGCTTTTCTGATTCTGTGCACGTGTTTTGAAATGACAGCCGTTTAGTTTCAGCAACTTCCTATTGGACACCCTGTAGGTTATTTATTCTAAGTAATTATATTTAAATTAAATGGAGATCGTTTGAAGTAAGAAAATATGTATTTAATTTGCTAAGAAAAATGTATTTATAATAATACGTAATTGAAATACGTATTTCAAATTCTTGCCATCACGGCTCCGCCTTGTGCTACGTAGTGGGCGCCAACTGGATTTCGACGAGAATAGCCCTTCTAGGAAATCCGTATCATATCCCAATCGGGATCCGATCTGAACTTAGGTATCCCTAAGGAATATCTGCAAGGAATATCTCTTTGGATGATTTTTAACTTCAAGGCAACCTCCTCGCGAACATTTGGCTGACCCGTTTAGCTGACCCTTGGACAACTTTGCGAAAAAATTGCTACTTGGGAGCTTATGAAACGTGCAGGTTATGGTTGAACACCCCGAGTTTATTCTCGTGGCTTTCCACATATTTTCGATTCGAACATGGTAAGAATTCTCAAATGGCGTTCATCAGGGAACAGTGCCAAGAATCCAATTGGATCTCAATGAGGACCTCCCTATATGCGATGTCCCTACTAAATCCCTAAAGAGATTTCGGTGCATCTTAGGACGAATCCGACGATTCCGTTTGAGAATTTCAAAATAAAAAAACTATCAATCGACGTGAATCGGGAAATAGCGCGGAATCCGTTTGGATTCCAATGTGGATTCCGTATGTGCAGCGCCCCTATCAAATCCCTATATGAATGTGATAGGATCTGGGAACTCCCCAACAAATTTCTGCACGGCATTCTCTTCCTCAACGAAAAACGAAGAAATTCATGTACCGATTTTTCATTTTTTTACTGCTCAATGAGTTATAAGGTAGAAAAAATGATAAATAAGTTCTAGGGTTAACTAAAGGGTGTCTCAAGGTGACCTGACATTTTAAATTGAGCGACATTTTTTTTTGTGGCGAACATAGAGTACTAATCTTTGACAACTGGCATCAGGAAATATTGACTGATGCCTAATCAGGCTCCTGATTAGGCATCAGGAAATATTGATGTGAATTGTCCACCAAGATTATACGATGTGACGCCATTGGACTTCTTTCTTTGGGCTTTTCTGAAAGGAAAAGTGTATGCCAATGAACCAGAGACCATTACGGAGCTTAAGGAAGCAATTTGACGCACCACACGGAGAGAATTAAAAAGTAATTTTTGTCGTAAATTTCACGGTAAAAATTACCGTGATATATTTCAATGTGGTGACAAGTGAGAAAAGCATAATAATTCGTATGCGACAAGTTTTTTTTTAACTCACGTTAAAGAAAATTTCAAATACGTAGCTAAAATTTTACTATACAAGAAGGGTAGCGCGCACGATAATTTTTACCGAGAGCACAATACATTTTCCTATAACACGCATTAAATTTTATAATAAATCTTAAAATAACTGTTATAAAGACGATACTTTTTTATAGACATTTTTGAAAGGCATAAAATAATAAAATGCACGGTAAAATTTCGCTGATATTATATATTTTTTAAATTTAAGTTTTGCGTATTTTGTTACACATGAAAATTTACTAGAAAATCTGGTAAAATTTTCTATCTGAAGAAGAAATTTTATTTTATTTTCATGGAAATCTGTGTTTCACTCAGTAATAATAAGGGAAGTTTCAGGGTTGTCATCTGGTTACCGTTACTGCACGGTAATTTTTAACATTTAATTCTCTCCGTGCATTAATGAAATTAGACCGCAATTATGCCAAAATGTTATTGAAAAATTCGTCAACAGAGTGAACGTTTGCAGGGACGAGGTGGCCATTTATCAGATATTGTGTTCCACACATAACCTCCATGTTTCTATCTTATATTAAAATAAAAATATTTGTACTTTTCAAATAAATAATACGCTTTATTAAGGTAGTACTCTCGCCACAGTCACGTTAAAAAGTTTATTCTCCGCTCAATCGATGAAAGCTTCGAAATAATGCGAAATATCCTTATAATGTAGGTTGTGCATCTTATCGGGATGTAAAAACCTACAAAGTAATGATGAAAACGCCTAATATAATGTTTGCCTAACCTTCACTTTTGTATCAGACTACTGCAATCTAGTTCTAGTCTTCTCCAGTCGCTTTATGGCGCTAGCGTCGCTAGACATTGCTTAATTTAAATCGCTACATCTCTGAAACTAGACGGTCAAAATTCATGATTTTTTTTACCCACTCCACCGAGTAGAAATATTGTAAGGCTGGCCTGATATTTGATCCGGGCCTGATCAAGTTGTATTACGGAGGCCTTATTTAAGGCATGCCTTAATTTGCCTGATCCGGCTGGTGTCTTGCGATAGTCAGGCAATTGGATGTACGTTCTCCTCCAGTTGCCTGATCCGGCTAGATTCAGGCGCTAGTCAAGCAACCGGACTTACGGCTTACTTCAATTTGCCTGATTCGGCTAGCTTCAGGCGATCGTCAAGCAGTCGGACAGCGTAGGCTACCAAACAATGATAAATTAACTGCGTAGTTTAGTCCAGTGAATGTGATGCCATCGGTGCATATTCAATCAAATCTCTAAGAGAAAGTGTTATTTATTTTCTACATGCATCTACGTGAAAAATGTATTTGATAAATAAAAATTGATATTCAGTTTGAAAAATAAACTATTAGCGTTAATTATAATTTCGTGCCTTTTTCTGTTTTAAATATGCGTGGTATTTTTTATTTCAGGAATAATTAGGACATCCTAAACAGGGCTCCATTACATCATACTGACTAGGCCATGATTTTTCATTTTGATCAAGCCTCACTACATCAAGCTCTGATCAAGCCTTGATTTTGTACCCTGATCAGGCCTTGATTTTTTACCCTGATCAGGCCGAAATCCGGGAAAGTGTCACAAAAATGATCAGGGCTTGATCAAGAATCCTGATCAAGGCCGGAAAAAGAAATCAGGATGCCTGATCAGGCCTTCATTGTAGCCGGAGCAAGATTTCTACTCGGGCCGTCATATGTTCCTCTGTAATTGTAAATTGAAAAAAAAAAAAAAACAAATCTGTAGAAAAGTTTCCAAGTTATTGCGTGATATGTAAAATTTTCCACTGCTTCCTATAAGAACACGTGTAAAACCATGAAATCTTTGATTGCCAATATCTCGAAAACGGAACGGTCAATCCTTTTGAAATTTTGCAGGTAATCATTTGATAGTGTCCTGAATGAGTCCTCAAAATAAAAAAAAAAACGTCCATAGAAAAACGTCTTGGCGAGACCTTAATAAATTAAAATGTCAGGTCATTTTGAGACACCCTTTATATCAGTGCGAAAGAATTTTGAACTATCTCTCTATATCGAGGTTGTACTTTAGCGAATAAATATTGCATACTTACAAAATTTTTCGTAAAGGGAACTCCACATACGCTCATGAAATTTCGGAGGCGTTTCTCTTTTCCGGAAGTTCTGCGATACGACTCGTTCAAATAGCCAGAGCGATGCGTGATAATAGATCGACGAAGTGTTTAAAACTTGATTTTTGTAATTTTAATTCTTTCGTAAGAAATGCGCGAACCATATGCACCAAGAGCTCAGATATACGTAGTAAATCAGGTGATGTGGCAATCTGATAGCTCGATTGCTCTCCAGCAGAGCAAGATTAACCGTGCAACGAATAAGCTCGACAATATTCGCGTATTCGTATTCGTCAAACAAGAGCCCAATCGCCGTAAGAGCGAATACGTTATTGACGATTACTGATGTGCTGCTAAAGAAGATAAGTTCCTGTAATGATTCAACGAAGATTAGATTAGACGAAAGAAAGTAAAACGCAGCGAGATCACCGAGCCTACTAAAGTGGAATTTATTTGCATGTGTGAGGTTTAACTATTTCCAACAATATTTCTCAATCGGTGGTACGATTTATTCAATAGACTTGAAAAAAAAGGTGCAAAATTCTTCAAGGGATGTCTTGCATGTCAGATTCATTAAGGCCGGATCCTGAATTAGAAGGTCCAAAAAATCGATTTTTTTTTTATTGTTTAAATCTATTCCTGATGTATCTAAGAATGTCTAGACAAAGTTTTATAGCCCAATTCGAAATATTTCCAAAGATACAGCACTGAACGTAGTGGAGTGTCGAGCAGGTATACGGGCGCTCGGGCAGTTAGGGCGCCCGTTTTCTCGAGTTTTCGTTTTTACGATTTTTCTAATTTGGCGTAGCTGATTACAAAAAACTAGAAGTCCAATCGAAACAAACCAAAGCTTGTTCGCTTCAGTATCGTTTTCTTTTCTATTTGAACTAAAAACATTGTCGAAAAAAAAATTCTTAACTTTTTTTTAGCAAGTTGAAATAATTTTTTTTTTTCACAAAAAGCACATTTTCTACTTCAAACCCGAAAAAACATTCAAATTTCAACATTTTTTTCGTTTTTTTAGTTCATATAGAAGAAAAATATGTCACAATTAAAATGGTTTTTGGTTTTTTTGTTTCAGATGACAATTACGAGCTCCATTTGTCACGCCGCATGGAAACAGCAGTGGCACGAATGTGCATAAAAATCGGTTGCCTGTTGATATTTTTCTTTAAAAAAAATTGTTTTCTTATGTTCAGACATGTAATAAAATAATCTGAAAATTTCGCTAAACTTGCTTTTTTTTTTTACCCGAAAAAAATTCCTCAAAATATCGATTTTTCGAACCGGCTAATTCAGGATCCCGCCTTAAGGCCTTGTATACGCGAAGAATTTGAAAATTTTTCATTTTTTTTTAATTTTTTGATTCCATTAGCCTGAACGGTTAGGAATATTTTAAGCTTTACAGAATTGAAAAATTCGAAAAATTGTTAAAGTTACAGCATTTAGCATTTATAATAGATACCGCGCGGCGCGCTCGACCGCCAAACTTCGAAGCCGTTTTTCCACGATTCACGTTTTTTGAACCTTGTGAAAGTTCGAACTCTTGAACGAAGGTTCAGATCGCTTTGAAATTTTTACAACATATTCTCAGTATCATCGCCTATCGTGTGAACCACAGAAACAAAAATTTCAATGACACAAAAAAATATAAAAAATAAAATACCGAAAGAAAATTGAGTAAAAGAATTTTTAAGTTTCGAATTTTTATTATAATAATTTTTTTAAATAATATTGTTGGTTCACACTGAAGATACATTCATTATGCAATTATAAATATGTTCATTTTTTTTTTCAGACACCCACATCGATGCCGAGAACTTTCACCATCAACGCGCGCGCGCAAAAAAAAATACATTGCTTTATTATGTTATATCTCCGCCATTTGTTAATATTTCTGACTTTTTTTTTTCCATATACTTAACCATGTGCATAAATGAACTGTAAAAAAAATGTTGTCAATATGTGCGTCATTTTTTTTTAACCGCGTCTAGAAAAGTACCTTCGAAAATCGGCGAAATCGCGTATATAAGGCCTTAAATAAAATGTAATTATTAGTTACAAGTTTATATATAACGTGCACCGGTTTTTAGCTCGATAAAATTTATATTGAACTACAGTTAAGGCAGTCGTCTGGTGTAGAGGGTGAAAAAATCGATTTTTTTTCCTTCACTCGATGGTTTAACGGTAATTATTCGGAAAATGACCCTCACCCCGGAAGGGGGTGAGAGGTGGGAGGGTTAATAGATTTTGACCCCCTGATCACGATGGTGAAGAGAAATCGCGGCGGTCACCCCCCCCCCCCCCATAAAAAGTTATGGGGTTTTGAAGTTCGCGGAAATACCAACGCAGATAAACCAGTAGTCGCTACTGGAGCGGGTGGCTACTGGACCACGGGGAGGTCCGGGGGGTTTCCCAAACAAACCCAAACAAACAAACCCAAACAAACCGAAAAAAAACCCAAACAACCCAAACAAACAAACCCGAACAACCCAAACAAACAAACCCAACAAACAAACAAACCCGAACAACCCAAACAAACAAACATTAACCCAAACAAACCCAAACAAACACAAACCCAAACAAACCCGAACACCGATCACAACACTCGTAGTCCTTACCTACATGTGTACGTGTACATATGCGAATCGTACGGTAATTATGAGGGTGAGGGTGTATGTTTGTTTGGGTTTGTTTGGGTTTGTTTGTTATACTGGACCACAGGTGGCTACTGGAACCCCCCGTGGTCCAGTAGCCACCCGCTCCAGTAGCGACTACTGGTTTATCTGCGTTGGTATTTCCGCGAACTTCAAAACCCCATAACTTTTTATGGGGGGGGGGGGGGGTGATCGTGATCGCCGCGATTTCTCTTCACCATCGTATTCAGGGGGTCAAAATCTATAAATCCCCCCACCCTAGGGGAGGGCGAAGGGTGGGGGTCATTTTCCGAATAATTACCGGTTTAACTATTAGAGAACATGTTTCTAAAGCCCTAGAAGTAAACTCGAAGTATTTTCGAAGATACAGACCCGAGAACAGGTATAAGCGTCGAGAAAATGTGCGAACGCTTGGCTAGAGCGGGCTGGGCCGCGCGCGCAGTAGGATACGGAGAGGTATCTCGGTCCTTCTACAAATTGTAATGCTTAGAAAAGGGACAAAGAGGCTGTCTGACAATGTATTGGATTCGTAGTAATACCACAATGAGATGTTACAAGGTCAAAATTTAAGTCTGTGTGAATACTGTTTGGGTTTGTTTGGGCTCCAAAACACTTGAATTCGGGGCCTAAAATCGTACAAATTGCCCCCTATATAGCTACAGGCATATTTAATGAAGGCTATACAGCAGTCTTGATGATGATGGGGTTGCTGGGATTGAGTATTGGCCAGCAGTGTAAAATGTTCGCCGATCAGAACGACGCGCAACGAATCATACGGGAAAACCAGCGTCAAAGTTACAGCTCTAAAGAGGCTCGTACCCGAGTAGAAATATTGCAAGGCTGGCCTGATATTTGATCCGGGCCTGATCAAGTTGTAGTACGGAGGCCTTATTTAAGGCATGCGTTAATTTGCCTGATCCGGCTGGTGTCTTGCGATAGTCAGGCAATTGGATGTACGTTCTCCTCCGGTTGCCTGATCCGGCTAGATTCAGGCGCTAGTCAAGCAACCGGACTTACGGCTTACTTCAATTTGCCTGATTCGGCTAGCTTCAGGCGATCGTCAAGCAGTCGGACAGCGTAGGCTACCGAACAATGGTAAATTAACTGCATAGTTTAGTCCAGTGAATGTGATGCCATCGGTGCATATTCAATCAAATCTCTAAGAGAAAGTGTTATTTATTTTCTACATGCATCTACGTGAAAAATGTATTTGATAAATAAAAATTGATATTCAGTTTAAAAAATAAACTATTAAGCGTTAATTATAATTTCGTGCCTTTTTCTGTTTTAAATATGCGTGGTATTTTTTATTTCAGGAATAATTAGGACATCCTAAACAGGGCTCCATTACATCATACTGACTAGGCCATGATTTTTCATTTTGATCAAGCCTTACTACATCAAGCTCTGATCAGGCCTTGATTTTGTATCCTGATCAGGCCTTGATTTTTTACCCTGATCAGGCCGAAATCCGGGAAAGTGTCACAAAAATGATCAGGGCTTGATCAAGAATCCTGATCAAGGCCGGAAAAAGAAATCAGGGTGCCTGATCAGGCCTTTATTGTAGCCGGAGCAAGATTTCTACTCGGGTACTGCTCGTAGACTCGAAAAAATGAATAAAAACGAGTTTGTTTGAAGAAGCGAAAGGACTACTATACGGACCAGGCATAGCTGATCAGCACTGGATTCCTGTAAGTTACCAATAATTAATATTTTTCCGACCGAAAACTTTAAAGCGCGTTTTCTCGTAATCTCGTTTTCGTGATCTTTCAAATCGGCGGGCGTGATAGCAAAAAAAACACTATTTGACCTATCGACCCAAACCAAAGTTCATTCTCTAGATTATTCAAAACCATCCTAAACGAACTAGAAATATTCATAAAAAAGTCATTTTATACTATTTTTATTGCACGAAGAAAGAAAAAAACATTGTAAAAATCGTCACTTTTTTCTTCAAGCTCCAAAATTAATATGGTTTCACGGTTTTTTCTGGGTTTTTCTAGTTCATCGATAATAAAAATATATGTCAATTAAAAATAATTGTGGTTTTTGCGTTCCAGACAAGAATTAAGCAAGAATTAATTAATTACTCCGCCATTTTGCGACAATTAGTTAATAATTTTTTTTTTTATACTCTTCAAATGTGTTTTAAAGTACAATAAAATTTTCAAGAAGGTCCGTTGTTTCTTTCGTTATAAAAAAAAAAAATCACCTTTCTTTAGGCCTCTACACCAGACGACTGCCTTAAGGTATTACTGGATGGACCGTCGGGAAAAAAGTTAATCCAAAATAATTTAATAATAAATTGACACTTAGAAATGTTAATTTTCCACTTTTAATAATAATTGAAGTGAAATTCGACAATATTGGCGTGTGCTTGACTGAGGTTTTTTCAGGAACTGTACATATGTTTCAACTGTCCAACAACAAAAATTTTTCAATTTTTTAATTTAATTAATACGTTCAGATCATCTTATTATTATCAATAATTACCCAATAACTCAATGGATATTGAGTTTTCAAATGATTGCTATTAATTCATCGTTAAAAAAGACTATACTCCTCATTAGTTTAATTAAGGCCGGATCCTGAATTAGAAGGTCCAAAAAATCGATTTTTTTTTTATTGTTTAAATCTATTCCTGATGTATCTAAGAATGTCTAGACAAAGTTTTATAGCCCAATTCGAAATATTTCCAAAGATACAGCACTGAACGTAGTGGAGTGTCGAGCAGGTATACGGGCGCTCGGGCAGTTAGGGCGCCCGTTTTCTCGAGTTTTCGTTTTCACGATTTTTCTAATTTGGCGTACCTGATTACAAAAAAACTAGAAGTCCAATCGAAACAAACCAAAGCTTGTTCGCTTCAGTATCATTTTTTTTTCTATTTGAACTAAAAACATTGTCGAAAAAAAAATTCTTAACAATTTTTTTAGCAAGTTGAAATAATTTTTTTTTCACAAAAAGCACATTTTCTACTTCAAACCCGAAAAAACATTCAAATTTCAAAAAAAATTTCGTTTTTTTTAGTTCATATAGAAGAAAAATATGTCACAATTAAAATGGTTTTTGGTTTTTTTGTGTTCAGATGAAAATTACGAGCTCCATTTGTCACGCCGCATGGAAACAGCAGTGGCACGAATGTGCATAAAAATCGGTTGCCTGTTGATATTTTTCTTTAAAAAAAATTGTTTTCTTATGTTCAGACATGTAATAAAATAATCTGAAAATTTCGCTAAACTTGCTTTTTTTTTACCCGAAAAAAATTCCTCAAAATATCGATTTTTCGAACCGGCTAATTCAGGATTCCGCCTTAATTTCTCGACAATTACTTAATCGATTTATTTGAAACTTAGCATAATAAATTGCTTGATCCTAAATCTTGATGATATAATATTTTCGGAGTTTACGGCCATTTAGTTCCATTCGTTTTGCAACCATTAACCTCTGCAGAAGCTCTTTTCCCATATGCGACCGTGTTAAATTCATATGTTCGTAACTACTAAATTATTTCGTGAAAAATTCTAAAATAATTCTCTCACGAACTATCATTCCTCAAATTTTCAAGAATTTTGGCGATTTTTTTTTTTTAATATCCATCCTGCAATACCTTAATAAACACGCAAGAAATTTTTCCCAGTAGACTCGATCTCGTCTGAACAAGTTTGCAAACGACGCAAGAGTCTTCTGAATCTTAATTATCAAACTTACCCGTTTCTCGTCGTAGAATTGCAGATGCGTAGAAAAAACGACGCAAAAGTGCAAAGCTATGTACAAGCTTAGCCAACATGGTAGGTAAGTGCCATATTTGATCCTCGAAGTAACCTTGAGAGAAAGATATAACCGTGTGTACGAAATATCATAAAATGAATAGAAGAATAGAGTATTTTTTCGAATGAATCAGGCCATTATCGGCGAGTCTATTAAAAGTACCCGCTGTCAAGTGCAACGTAACTAGAAACCGGTTTGAATATAAATTTAATCCGCTATCGGGAACACATATAAATAATATTGTCGCCAATACCAATAGTCACATGTCTGCCTGTGCGTACGACATTTGCGTTCCTGATTTACGAGGAGTTATGTAAAGATACAAGTATACATAAACCAAAATTTGCAATGATTCGTATACTGGTACAGTGGATGCTCGATTATCTGAACCTCAATCATCCGCATCGATGTTCGAAAGAGGTTAAATATATCTCCCATATACAGGGTGGATCAATAACTATTAGCACCTTGGATATCTTCGAAACTATAAGTTTCGAAGATATCCAAGGTGTACGAAAGCACAGTACGAAAGGGGCCATCCGATAGCGATAATAGTTTTTTTTTGCAGATGGAGGTACTTCGGACATTTGAAGGTCAACTCCATTTTTTTAAATGGATCGGTATGTTTTTTTTTTCTGTATCATGAAAGAGGAGCTTAAAACGAGTTCAACGACCTATAACGTAAGGTCATTGAAGGTCATAGAAAGTACAGAAAGGCGATAATACTTGCAGTTTCGGTAGTAAATAAAATTACTACGTTTTATAGTAAGTTTTCGAAATGACGGCCATCAATATCAATGCGTACGTTATTATGTACGTTTACACATTTCTTAGACAGGTACAGAAAGTACAGAAAGGCGATAGAACTTACCGGTTTACTTCACGGAAAATAAACACTGTTTCAAGGACACTTTAATAAGTTTGCAGGATAAGATAAACATGATAAGATTAGTATGGATAAATCGGCCAATCGAGTACAATGTATTTACTACCGATTTGTTTACTACCGAAACTGTAAGTATTATCGCCTTTCTGTACTTTCTATGACCTTCAATGACCTTATGTTATAGGTCATTGAACTCGTTTTAAGCTTCTCTTTCATGATACAGAAAAAAAAACATACCGCTCCATTTAAAAAAATGGAGTTGACCTTCAAATGTCCGAAGTACCTCCACCTGCAAAAAAACTATTATCGCTATCGGATGGCCCCTTTCGTACTGTGCAATTTCATTTCAGCAAATATTTCTGTGAACCTTATAGTTTCGAAGATATCCAAAGTGCTAATAGTTATTGATCCACCCGGTATACAGGGTGAGGCACTAACTGTTGCCACCTTGAATATCTCTGTAATTATCGACGTCACAAAAAAATGTTTGAAACAAAAGTTGTACCATACGAAAAGCTTCATCAAATGCGACCATTTTTTTTTATCTCAGTGGAGGCGCTGTCGCACAGTAAAGGTCACCTCCACTTTTTTAAATGGGACGGTACATTTTTTTTTCAACTATCTTGTAGAGCATGACAACCGCATAAAAAACATTTAGGGGACAAAGTCGTTCAAGGTCATTTAAGATCAAAAAGTGACATGAACTTTATTTTTATGAGAAATTACCTTTATTCACAGTAGATGTTCAAAGTGATTGCCATTGGAATCAATGCAGTATGTTCAAGAAACATTAGGTCCGTTATTGGAAGAAATACCTTTAGAAACAAGAAACAGAATGTGGTATCATCACAATGGGTGCCCGGCACATTTTTCCCTGATAGCTAGAAATGAATTGCAAAAGAGATTTCCAAATCGTTGGATTGGACGCGGAGGAGCTGTATCGTGGCCGGCTCGCTCGCCAGACTTGACGCCTCAGCACTTTTCCTTGTGGGGATACTTGAAAGATCTTGTTAATAAAGAACGTCCAACTACGCCGGATGATATACGTGAGAGAATTCTTCGAGCCTGTGATTCGATAAGTGCCGAAGTGATAAGAAATTCTACACAATCCGTGATGAGGAGATTGCAATACTGCATTGATTCCAATGGCAATCACTTTGAACATCTACTGTGAATACAGGTAATTTCACATAAAAATAAAGTTCATGTCACTTTTTGATCTTAGATGACCTTGAACGACTTTGGGCCTTAAATGTTTTTTATGCAGTTTTCGATGCTCTACAAGATAGTTGAAAAAAAAATGTACCGTCCCATTTAAAAAAGTGGAGGTGACCTTTACTGTGCGACAGCGCCTCCACTGAGATAAAAAAAAATGGTCGCATTTGATGATCCCTTTCGTACGGTACAACTTTTGTTTCAAACATTTTTTTGTGACGTCGATAATTACAGAGATATTCAAGGTGGCAACAGTTAGTGCCTCACCCTGTATATACAGGGTGGACCACGCAACGTGTGCACCTCTTTTACGACCAAAATATGCGTTGCACAAAAAATGTTTTATACAAAAGTTACATGGTTTATAAGGCTACACTATGTGGTGCATTTATTTTTTTTATAGGTGGAGGCGCTTCGAAGATTTGAAGGTCAACTTTATTTTTTCAAATGGAATGCTATATTTTTTATAGCGTAATATGATGGAGTATCGAATTCTGAGTAAAAAAGTACAGACCTTTATTAGCCCTAGAGTTAATAGCTAGCGAGTAATTTCACTTTATTACTTTAAAATTTTCTTCACGTAATATCAATCTCTAATAGTATCACTATTAAAAAAATTTATTTTCACTTTTATCTTTCTGATAATACTCACGCACAATCACCGAAGGATACTTTAATAATGGATTACAATCATTGAGAAGATTGTGAATCATTATAAGTGTGTGTGATGTGGTAAATGTGTTCATATTGATAAACACTGTGATGTAAACACTGCCATTCAGAAATTTGTAGTAGCTTTGAATCTCCAACTTGATATTACGTGAAGAAAAGTCTGTAGCTCGGTTAAGGTGTTCCTTTCACAAACTTGAATACTTAATAATTAACGGATTTTCGTCTACAATTAAGTAAAAATAAATCCCAGTATACCGATAAAAATTCACGCTATGTTACCGTAACGTTGAACAAAAAATGACGACTTTAAAAATCGTCGAATTTATGCAGCACTTTATGGAGATGGCATGCTTGCTATATTTCTACGTAATAATTGATATACTAAATAAATCTAGATGTCTGATAAAAATTGCTCTAAGCGTGTAAAAAATTGAAAAATTCTGAAGATTCCGTAATGACAATAAAAACAGGGCTTCGCCTAATATTTAAAGAATATATTAATGACCAAACTTAGAAAAGTATGACTAGCAGAAGAATTTCCGTAATCGCAACTTTTCAGAGTAAATGTAAAAATGGTTAAATCTATAAAATGTATGCGACATTTTCAATTCCAGTTCATCGTTGGGTATACCAATTGATTGTAACTTATTTTTATCGAGCACCACTGTAATCTACTGACGATTCAAATGGGCCCTGGCTTATGCACCCGAAAAATACGGACCTTCGAGAAAGGAATACCTTAAGGAGTTTCGGGACACTTAACGAAATGTTACCATTTGATTCAAATTTATACAATAAATTCTTTGTCATATACTGAATGTACCCTCCAAATTTTAAATCGATCGACTACACCGTTTCTATAAAATTTACAAATCGACGGCAGTATGGAAGAACGTGCTATCTCAAATTGTGATAGAAGAACGTGCTGTCCCAAATTGTGATAGAAGAACGTGCTATCTCAAATTATGATAGAAGAACGTGCTATCTCAAACTGTGATAGAAGAACGGCCTATCTCAAATTATGAGAGAAGAACGTGCTATCTCAAATTGTGATAGAAGAACGTGCTATCTCACATTGTGATAGAAGAACGTGCTATCTCGTATTATGAGAGAAGAACGTGCTATGTCAAATTGTGATAGAAGAACGTGCTATCTCAAATTGTGATAGAAGAACGTGCTATCTCGAATTGTGATAGAAGAACGTGCTATCTCGATCAGTCAACATATTTTCATTGATACAGCACTGGTATTTGGGGCACCTCAGTATACAGAGCACTTTTTTTGTTAAGTTATTTAATTTTCTAATATGATTTAGCTCGATAACAGAAAAAAATTAAGATATGTTTGAATAAACAACTTTTTTTTTATCATCAATATATTTATTTATATGGAATTTACCAGTTACCTGCAGTAACTGTAGGTTCTAATAAATTCCATATAAATAAATATATTGATGATTAAAAAAAAGTTGTTTATTCAAACATATCTTAAATTTTATTATCGAGCTAAATCATATTAGAAACTCTTTTTTAATCATCAATATATTTATTTATATGGAATTTTTAGAACCTACAGTAACTGTAGGTTCTAAAAATTGCATATAAATAAATATATTGATGATTAAAAAAAAGTTGTTTATTCAAACATATCTTAATTTTTTTATCTTTTTTTATCTTAATTTTTTATCTTAATTTTTTTCTATCACAATTCGAAATAGCACGTTCTTCTATCAGAATTTGAGATAGCACGTTCTTCTATCACAATTTGAGATAGCACGTTCTTCTCTCATAATATGAGATAGCACGTTCTTCTATCACAATTTGAGATAGCACGTTCTTCTATCACAATTTGAGATAGCACGTTCTTCTCTCATAATATGAGATAGCACGTTCTTCTATCACAATTTGAGATAGCACGTTCTTCTATCACAATTTGAGATAGCACGTTCTTCTCTCATAATTTGAGATAGCACGTTCTTCTATCACAATTCGAGATAGCACGTTCTTCTATCACAATTTGAGATAGCACGTTCTTCTATCACAATTTGGGATAGCACGTTCTTCTATCACAATTTGAGATAGCACGTTCTTCCATACTGCCGTCGAAATGAAGAAACACTTTTCAACATAGAGGATTTAACATTACGACACCGATGACGAATTTGTCATAATGTACTGAGTGATTTGACAATGTTTCATAACATTTTAAACATTTTTTCACACTATTTCGTGCGTAAAACTGGCATTCAGCGATGAGCGTAGGCAGTTAAAATATCTCCCTATGTTAAAAAGGGTTTTTTTCATTTTTAATTTGATAGGAACGTTATAGACGATCGATTTAGAATTTGGAAGGTGCATTCAGTATACGAGAAAGAATTTACTGCATATATTTGAATCAAATGGTAGCACTTCCCCAATTGTGCCGAAACTCTTTAAGGAGCATACGTACCTTTCATCTGATAATACATGCCATTATTTTGCTAGCTTGATTAACTTGCCCAGGATAACTTAATCAATATCTATGCTAATGCGTTAATCGATTGACTCGGATAGTCAGTCACGAAATTGTTACGACTTGTATTTTTCTTCAATTCATTAATTGTCAAAAATAAGAATTAAAATATTAACATTTAATTCGTCCTTCTTAGAACAACAAGTACTTCTTGATGATTGCATTTTTAAAGAATGCTTTTCCTCAATCACAAAAGTTCCCGACCCATCCGTACAAGCTATTATTATTTTTTAATTATATTTCACTATATAAGCATGAAAAAATACATAAATGTATGTTTAAATTCGTCTATAAAAGTTGATAGTGCAAAAGTCATTATATTCCGCATTAATTTTGATTACGAGCAAAACGAATTTATCTAACATTTTGTTAACGTCAAACGCAGAAAAAAAAACTGAGTATTCGCAACAAACAAAAAAATCATCCTTTTCATTGAAGAATCGTTCAAAAAATGTTTCCTTAAATTATTGTTAACGAAAATTTGAGATTTGATTCGAATGCACTTACATTCACTTTAAATTCATCGAGACCAAGACGGGGTGATCCGGGAAACCAGCTCGGTCCTTTCCAAAGAATAGCCAGCTTGTTTTTGAAATTTTCTTGGCTGGAGCTCTTTTCGATCATCGCTTTCGCATAAAATATCTGGAAAAATGAATTGTCAAAGTAATTGTCTTAGGATGTTCCATGCAAATTAATGGAAATTAGTTCCATGCAATTAGTTCCATGCATTAGTTCCATTGCAATCCATTAATGCATTAGTTCCATGCAAAATTAATTTGGCAATGTATCAATTTTTGCAATGAGAATAATACGTTGACTCGTCTGCAACATAAAGGAAGATGAACTTATGGGGGTACTTACTTGCAAGTAGAGAGGGTTGAATGTCCTGGGACTAACGACGAGTCCGTAAATTATGTCCTCCTGAGCTCGTTGCTTCATAAATGTTCCAAACATTCTATCCCATATTATGAGTACACCACCATAATTTTTGTCCAAACAGTACAAGTTGCATCCTGTTGCAATATTTTAATATGAATTATTTCTTTTAATCGGACAACCAGTTTTTTTTTCTTTCATTCAAAACTAATACCCAAACAAATTGAAATGAATAAATTCTCAGTGGTAAAATAAAGAACATATTATGTTTTCGATATTTCCCCGTTCATTATTGTTTTTTTCAGAAAGGACACATTTTCGATATTTATGTTCCAGAAATATGAGTAGTACCTCAATGAAGGTACACGATTTCAGAGTGTTCCGAACCATACTTATTAATATATATATTTTATCTTAAAAAATAAAAATAAAAAGAGGCATAAAAATTGAAATTCAACAAGAAATTCAATACGATGGGAGCAAGATTAGCGTGTCGACGGACTGCAAGGAATACAAGCATGGGGAAAACAGAAATACACATGGAAAGATGTTGAGAAGAGAGTCCGATCAGTGAAGAAATAAAGAAAAAAAACATAGGAAGAATAATCTTTATTTAATAATAAAAATAAAGAATAATTTATCTTCATAAGATGTGGTAATGTCGGCTGAGACGGGGAAAAGGGTATGCAGACTCCCCGAGCCGAAAAATAAAAGTCTTATTTTCCGGCGTGTTTTCGGTGTAGACCGAATTCACGTCGGAAACCGGCCGGAATAGCGAACCATTCCGGCCAGGCTTTGCAGGCCGAAAACACGCCTGAACTCTGGATTTCGGTTTCTCCGTCAGCCTGCTTTCTCGGGCCGAAAAAACGCTGAAACTTACGATTTCGGCCTCTTCATCAGCCCGCTTGCTCGGGCCGAAAACACGCAGAAATCTGGAATTTCGGTCTCCCCATCGAGTATCAATATTTGGTAATATAATGAGTGATAATTAGTGCAATTCGATCTTGCTTCCTCTTAAATCTCTACGATAATAAAGAAGATCCTTTTCACCGTGTTTTTTTATTCAAAATAATGAATTTATACAGAGCCTTGAGTAAATTAGTTGGGAGTTAAAGTGATGTAAAATTAGGAGTTAAAGTGATGTAAAATTTCAGCTTTGATTAGCTGAATTCTGCTAATTGTTGAACTGTTCTTGTGAGTTCGATTGATAATGAGGAGCCTGTAGCCTGCGACGTCGATCAGTAGACCGAAAAAATGAGTATCGGCATATTTTCGGCCTGAGCAGAACGCTGACTGATGTAAGCTGAAATCCCAAGTTTC
This sequence comes from Ophion ventricosus, assembly GCA_963932345.1. Lineage (NCBI taxonomy): Eukaryota > Metazoa > Arthropoda > Insecta > Hymenoptera > Ichneumonidae > Ophion > Ophion ventricosus. The sequence goes on from OZ010719.1 coordinate 25,605,316, forward strand.
GGCGTACTTTCAACCTGCAACCCGTTAGGCCGATCAACACGCCGGAACTGAGTTCCGGCATTTTTTTCCGGCGCATTTTCGGTACGTTCCGGTTTATGAGTCGCCTGAATTATTACGATTTTAAAAGATTCGCCGTTTTTTCGGTCTAAGTCGCCAACCGTAGGCCAACTTTTACAATTTCGGCCGAATCGAATAAAGTTTTAGGCCTTAGTTTTCGACTCGGGTCCACAAGTAGAATATGCAGGGAGGCAATTGAACATTTAAGCTATTCCTTTCACGAACCCAAATACTTAACAATTAAGGCGGGAAACCACTTTAGATGCTTCAAAAAATCAATTTTTTTTCTTAATTTCATGAATCGTCAGCAAAATATCTTAACAATACACCCTGAAAATTTCAAAACGATATTCGGATTCCTTCTAACGGTATGTATTGGGAGTGCAAATTAATTCGATCCATTTTCAAGAGATGGCTCTGGCTGTTATGAATGTTTCATACACAGAGAGAATTAAAAAGTAATTTTTTGTCGCGAATTTCACGGTAAAAATTACCGTGATATATTTCAATGTGGTGACAAGTGAGAAAAGCATAATAATTCGTATGCGACAAGTTTTTTTTTTTTTTAACTCACGTTACAGAAAATTTCAAATACGTAGGTAAAATTTTACTATACAAGAAGGGTAGCGCGCACGATAATTTTTACCGCGAGCACAATACATTTTCCTATGACACTCATTAAATTTTATAATAAATCTTAAAATAACTGTTATAAAGACGATACTTTTTCATAAACATTTTTCAAAGGCATAAAATAATAAAATGCACAGTAAAATTTCGCTGATATTATATATTTTTTAAAATTTAAGTTTTGCGTATTTTGTTACACATGAAAATTTACTCGAGAATCTGGTAAAATTTTCTATCTGAAGAAGAAATTTTATTTTATTTTCATGAAAATCTGTGTTTTACTCAGTAATAATAAGCGAAATTGCAGGGTTGTCATCTGGTTACCGTTACTGCACGATAATTTTTAACATTTAATTCTCTCCGTGTAGTGACAGCTGCGATTTCGGTGGTTTCAGAGAGTTTAGCCATCTGTCAATAACATTTAGTTTATATCGCTTTGAGTTCCATTAAAAACCTTGTTTTTTACTGTGTTGAATATGTCAAATGTTTGTGTTAACTGAGCAGCATTTGCGGGAAGTGTTTACTTTTCTGCTTTAATTGGAAGAAAAGTGCAGCTGAAGCGCATCGAATGCTTGTTGAAGTTTATGGTGATGATGCTACAACTGATAAATCATGTAGGGAATAGTTTCGACGCTTTAAGAACGGTGATTTCAGCGTTGAAGACAAGCCTCGCCCTGGACAGTCAAAAAAAAATCGAATACAATGAATTGGAGGCATTACTCGATGAACAACCTGGCGATTCCATTACGGGCGATCGTTATAGACGACAATTGATTCGTTTGAGCCGTGTATTACGAGAAAAACGGCCGGAATACGAGCAAAGACATGACCAGCCCCCTGGCACTGCTGGGTCTACCGTGTCCCCGTTATTGTCGCCACGTAAACTAACCCACCATGCGGCGCTAGTAGTCGCCCGCATGACCCCCACTCCAATCGCGCAGCGTCTGCATAATTTGCATTCGACGCGTTTGGATAATTCATTATTTAGATTAGAATTTAAAAGTATATGTGTATATGGGGAGGGATGCAATATTTACACTTGTTGAAATATGATGTATTATAAAAATATTTATTGAACGAAATAAACAGATAACCTTATTTTTTTTTTTAATAATAGACTAGTCACGTTGTACAATGTTTTGCAATTTTTTTCTTGTCGGGATTGCTTTTTTTTTTTGTTCTGCGTTGAGACGTGCAGAATATTGCTGCATCCGCTTCTGGATCTTTTGGTACATTGAAAAAATGCGATTTTTCCTTGTTTGATTGATAACCTGACGTGCAGTCAAGGACCACGCACGCAGGCATTCTCAAATATAAGCACAAAAACCACAAAAATTGTTTTTTTTATTTTATCGCTACACTAAAATTGTTTATTATTTTATCACTTTGTAACATCACACTACGATTTTTTTATTCGAGAACAACGACAGATCGAGAAAACGAAAAAAATATCCACTTGGTCCAAGCGACGAAAAAGATGACGAAATAATACGGAGAGGCGCTTTGCGGAGTGGGGGTCATGCGGGCGACTACTAGCGCCGCATGGTGGGTTAGTTTACGTGGCGACAATAACGGGGACACGTTCCGTTAAGAGAATTTATCCCAGTGTCAGCCCCCTGGACATGACAAAGTTATTCTTCTGCATGAAAACGCTCGGCCTCATGTCGCAAAAGTCGTAAACAAAATATTTGGAAACGCTCAAATGGGATATATTACCGCACCCGCCGTATTCTCCGGACATTGCTCCTTCTGATAACTGGTTGTTCCGACGGATGCAGCAGGATTTAGCAGCTCACCGGTTCACTTCTTTCGCAGAAATCGAAAATTGCCTCAAAACTTGGATCGCCTCAAAAGACGAGACGTTTTTGTTCGAGATGGAATTCGAAAATTGCCTGAGAGGTGGGAAAAAAGTAGTAGCCAGCGATGGACAATACTTTGATTAATCTATTCATACCTTTTATTTTGAAATAAATGGATTTTTTACCACAAACAAAAACGGACCGAATTAATTTGTACTCCCAATATATAAATGATAAAGACTCTCCGTTTGACTCCTAAGCGCGCTCAGGTATCCACGAGCGCTCAGTTAGGTAGTTTGTTTGGGTTTTCATAACCCAAACAAACCCAAACTCGACCGTTTGGCGATTAGCTCCAAAACATCTCCATTCTGGGTACAAAATAATCGAGGTAGCGGTATTTCTTGCTGCTATTTTATTCAGCTCGAAAAGCTCGTAAAGAGAAAATGCAAGCTTCAAATGAGTTGCATGAGGAAGAGGGAGGACTGCTGTGTGGTGCTGGAATGATTAATCGGTAAGACACTTTATCATTTGATTAACCCTTTGAAGCATACATTTTTCCTTACGTGCAATCAGCTCAAAACTTTGTACTCGGGGGTTTTCGGGGTCGCTGATTACAAATCTGTACTCAAAATTTGGAAACTCAAGATGGCGGATCCAATATGACGGACCAAAATGCTCAAAGTAGCTTGATGACGATGAAACTCCATATGCAGGGGTTTTTTGAGTCGTTGAATTCGAATCTCAGTTCAAAATTGAACAATAAAAATGGCAGTTCCAATATAGGATAATGAAACACAAATCTGGCTTGGTCACTGATACTAATCTGAGCTTATAATTTAAAAATAACTGGTGAACTGAAACATAAAATTCTCTTGATGGAGAGGAAACTCGGTGCTTTAGGGTTATTGAAGTCGCTAATTTTGAAACCAGTCAAAATATATAAATTTAAAAAGTTCTAAATTAAAAATTAAAAAAGAAACTCGCTACGTCCTCGCCGTTAGCTCCGGGTAATGCTAAAAGCGTAATTCTATTAGAAATTCAGTATAACAGAATCAACGTATTGAGCAACTCCGATGTTTTAGTAATTCCAGTAAAATCTTCGGTTTTGGTCCGCCATATTGGATTCGCCATTTTGAATTTATGGATTTTGAGCTCGAATTCGTAATCAGCGACCCAAAAAACGTCTCTGAATTCATTTTTTGTGTATGGTTTACCTGCTAGATTAGGCACAATTACATTTATTGTATAAAAAACGCGTTTTTTTGTACTGTAGTGATGATCAACATCCACTAAGTGCAACATAAGCCCTTAATGGTAATATTGTAGTAACAATTGATCTCCTAACATCCTAAATATACATTTACATTCGTCGTTATGCGCTAAAAAAATTTTTATTGAAGAAAAACAGAGTGGAAGTAGGTGACATACCAGTATGTCACTATGCTTCAAAGGGTTAAACACATTTGACTTTGAGTTTTTCGTTTGTGAAATTTTAAACGTGTTTTTTCTCGAAACGACATTTTTTCAATTTTGCGGGAATCATAACTCAAAAACTAATTGATGGATCATCTTCAAATTTGGAACACCTTTACACAATATAATTTATTGATACATGAACTCAGAGTTGGAAAGATTAGATTGTTTAAAATATATTTATTATCGCAAAATGCCGGGGAAAAAAATACTAAATATCGATCATTTTTTTTTTCGAACATGTTCCAACATGCAATTCGCGATTTTTTTTCCTTCAAAATTTAGGTTCATGTTCTTAAAAAACATCTCAAGAGTGTACAAAAATTTGTTGGACTACTTCAGATGCGAAATGCGAGCTGCACAATTCCCGCAAATCGACAACGACGATGCACGGAGAGAATTAAATGTTAAAAATTACCGTGCAGTGACGGCAACCAGATGACAACCCTGAAACTTGGCTTATTATTACTGAGTAAAACACAGATTTTCACGAAAATAAAATAAAATTTCTTCTTCAGATAGAAAATTTTACCAGATTTTCTAGTAAATTTTCATGTGTAACAAAATACGCAAAACTTAAATTTAAAAAATATATAATATCTGCGAAATTTTACTGTGCATTTTATTATTTTATGCCTTTGAAAAATGTCTATAAAAAAGTATCGTCTTTATAACAGTTATTTAAAGATTTATTATAAAATTTAATGAGTGTTATAGGAAAATGTATTGTGCTCTCGGTAAAAATTATCGTGCGCCCTACCCTTCTTGTATAGTCAAATTTTAGCTACGTATTTGAAATTTTCTGTAACGTGAGTTAAAAAAAAAACTTGTCGCATACGAATTATTATGCTTTTCTCACTTGTCACCACATTGAAATATATCACGGTAATTTTTATCGTGAAATTCACGACAAAAATTACTTTTTAATTCTCTCCGTGCAGGACGCGCTAAGGGACACAGCGGATCACATATTAATTAATGCATGAAATAACTTAAAAAAATTACCAGAGATGCATAAAAAAATATAAATAAATTATTGTCAGAGTTGCGGAAATTTCCGTTTTTTTTTACGATAAAATTTTTTTTTTAAATCATCTAATCTTCGGTCTCCTAAAGTGGTTGCCCGCCTGAACTTCGTCTACAATTGAGTAAAAATACATCCCAGTATACAGATAGAATTTCAAGCCAAGTTACCGAACTTTTAACAAAAAATTACGACTTTAAAAATCGTCTAATTTATGCAGCACTTCATGGAGACGACATGCTGGCTTCATTTATATCTAATAATTTATACAGGTTGTCACAAAAGTAACGGGACCGCTGAATATTTCCGCAGGTAAGACAATTTCCCAAAATGTTAAGGTCGTTCTTGAAGTAACTTTTTCCAAAGAATTCAATGGTGACCTTCATTTTGACCTTGGCGATGTCCTTCAAGGTTATTTCAAGGTCAACTTTTGTTTTTCAAATGGGAAGCCCCTTTTTCGACATCGGCAATCGATAGAGCGGGAAATTTTACGTACAGATATGTTCTTAAGTCACTGGTCTCCTTTGACCTTGAAGGTCACTGCAGGGTTAATTAAACTTAAACACAGTATGGATACCTCGGACAAGAATAGAAGCTTCTTAAATTCTATCGTTAAGACCAAAGTTATCAATTTTAACAAGGCGCATCTAGTGGTGCCCTCGATCGTGACCTTGACCATGACCTTCAAGGTGATTTCAAGGTCAACTTTTTTTTTAAAATGAAAACTCCCTTTTTGACATCCGCAATCGATAGAACGAGAAATTCGACGTACAGATATGTACTCAAGTCATCGGTCGAATTTGACCTTGAAGGTCACTGTAGGGTTAATTCAACTTAAACACAGTATGAATAGTGACGAGGACTCTTACGCAAGTTATAAAATGTGATGTGAAACAATTTGAAAAAGCTTCTACCCCCCGAGGTATCCAGACCTTGTTTAAATTTATAAGACTTTAAAGCAAACGAATTTATGAATGTAAACGTAAAACTGTTCGTTCTATTGATTTCAAAGCTCAAAAGTACTGATTCCCATATTTCTTTAAAGCTGACCTTGAAATCACCTTGACGGTCGTGGTCAAGGTCACGATCGAGGTCACCACTAGATGCGCCTTGTTAAAATTGATAACTTTGGTCTTAACGATACACGAAGAGAATTAAATGTTAAAAATTACCGTGCAGTAACGGTAACCAGGTGACAACCCTGAAACTTCGCTTATTATTACTGAGTAAAACACCGATTTTCACGAAAATAAAATAAAATTTCTTCTTCAGATAGAAAATTTTACCAGATTTTCTAGTAAATTTTCATGTGTAACAAAATACGCAAAACTTAAATTTAAAAAATATATAATATCAGCGAAATTTTACTGTGCATTTTATTATTTTATGCCTTTGAAAAATGTCTATAAAAAGTATCGTCTTTATAACAGTTATTTTAAGATTTACTATAAAATTTAATGAGTGTTAAGGAAAATGTATTGTGCTCTCGATAAAAATTATCGTGCGCCCTACCCTTCTTGTATAGTCAAATTTTAGCTACGTATTTGAAATTTTCTGTAACGTGAGTTAAAAAAAAAACTTGTCGCATAAGAATTATTATGCTTTTCTCACTTGTCACCACATTGAAATATATCACGGTAATTTTTACCGTGAAATTCACGACAAAAATTACTTTTTAATTCTCTCCGTGTAGAATTTAAGAAGCTTCTATTTTTGTCCGATGTATCCATACTGTGTTTAAGTTTAATTAACCCTGCGGTGACCTTCAAGGTCAAAGGGAACCGGTGACTTAAGTACATATCGACGGCAGTATGGAAGAACGTGCTATATCAAATTGTGATAGAAGAACGTGCTATCCCAAATTGTGATAGAAGAACGTGCTATCTCAAATTGTGATAGAAGAACGTGCTATCTCAAATTGTGATAGAAGAACGTGCTATCTCAAATTATGAGAGAAGAACGTGCTATCTCAAATTGTGATAGAAGAACGTGCTATCTCAAATTGTGATAGAAGAACGTGCTATCTCATATTATGAGAGAAGAACGTGCTATCTCAAATTGTGATAGAAGAACGTGCTATCTCGAATTGTGATAGAAGAACGTGCTATCTCGATCAGTCAACATATTTTCATTGATACAGCACTGGTATTTGGGGCACCTCAGTATACAAAGCACTTTTTCTGTTAGGTTTTTTAATTTTCTAATATGATTTAGCTCGATAATAGAAAAAAATTAAGATATGTTTGAATAAACAACTTTATTTTAATCATCAATATAAATAAATATATTGATGATTAAAAAAAAGTTGTTTATTCAAACATATCTTAATGTTTATTATCGAGCTAAATCATAATCTATTATCGAGCTAAATCTTAATCTATTATTGAGCTAAATCATATTAGAAACTTTTTTTTAATCATCAATATTATTTATATGGAATTTTTAGAACCTACAGTACTGTAGGTAACTGCAGGTTCTAAAGTAATTTTTAGAACCTACAGTACTGTAGGTTCTATAAATTCCATATAAATAAATATATTGATGATTAAAAAAAAGTTGTTTGGGTTTGTTTGGGTTTTTAGAACCTACAGTTACTGTAGGTTCTAAAAATTCCATATAAATAAATATATTGATGATTAAAAAAAAGTTGTTTATTCAAACATATCTTAACTTTCTTCTATTATCGAGCTAAATCATATTAGAAAATTAAATAACCTAACAGAAAAAGTGCTCTGTATACTGAGGTGCCCCAAATACCAGTGCTGTATCAATGAAAATATGTTGACTGATCGAGATAGCACGTTCTTCTATCACAATTCGAGATAGCACGTTCTTCTATCACAATTTGAGATAGCACGTTCTTCTATCACAATTTGAGATAGCACGTTCTTCTCTCATAATATGAGATAGCACGTTCTTCTATCACAATTTGAGATAGCACGTTCTTCTATCACAATTTGAGATAGCACATTCTTCTCTCATAATTTGAGATAGCACGTTCTTCTATCACAATTTGAGATAGCACATTCTTCTATCACAATTTGAGATAGCACGTTCTTCTATCACAATTTGGGATAGCACGTTCTTCTATCACAATTTGAGATAGCACATTCTTCCCTACTGCCATCGATATCTGTACGTAAAATTTCCCGCTCTATCGATTACCGATGTCAAAAAAGGGGCTTCCCATTTGAAAAACAAAAGTTGACCTTGAAATAACCTTGAAGGACATCGCCAAGGTCAAAATGAAGGTCACCATAGAATTCCTTGGGAAAAGTTACTTCAAGAACGACCTTAACATTTTGAGAAATTGTCTTACCTGCGGAAATATTCAGCCGTCCCGTTACTTTTCTGACACCCTGTATACTAAATAACTCCAGATGTCTGATATCAATTGCTCTAAGCATGTAAACATTCCAAAGATTCCGTAACGACAATAAAAACCGGGGGTCACCAAATGTGTGAAGCAAATATTAATGACAAAATTTAGAAAAATGTGACTAGCAGAGGAATTTTCGTAACCGCGACTTCTCAGAGAACATGTAAGAATGTTCAAAACTACAAAATGTATGCGAAATTTTTCATTCCAGTTCATGGTTAGTTATACTAATTGATTGTAACTTGTTTTTTTTTATTAAGCGTCACTGTAATCTACTAATAATTCAAAGGGCCCTGGCTTATGCGCCCACAAAGTACGACCCTCCGCGAAAGTAATACCTTAAGACATATTTGCGAGTGTCACAGAAGTTAAGGTTGTAATGGGGTCCAGCCATCGGAGGTGAAGTACGAGGGAAGCACCCTATGCTTGCGCATGTAGCTGATCGACTGTTACCAACCGCATTACTTTAAATTAATTTCTCGACAATTGCTCAGTCGATTTATTTGAAACTTGGCATAATCAATCGCTCGATCCTAAATATTAATGATATAATATTTTCACTGTTTACGGCGATTTAGTTTCATTCGTTTTGCAACCATTAACGTCTGCAGAAGATCTTTTTCCCATACGTGTTAAATTCATTTGTTTATAAATACTAAATTATCGAGTGAAAAATTCTAAAATAATTCATGTTTTATTATTCTATCAAGAACTATGTTTCCTCAAAATTTCAAGAATTTTGGCGATATTTTAATATCCATCCAGTAATAACTTAAATCGTTGCACGAACAATTTTTTTTTTTTCGAAACGAGCCAATGAGATGTTTTTGCCGCCGATTTTACCGCACCGATTTAACATTTACACGAATATAATGCATAAATTACAAAAATACGTACACTGAGAGAAAAGTGTATAGTATTTACAAAAAACGCGCATGGTAAAAGAGAGTATAGTCGAATTCCCTATAGTTCATTGTCACCGCAATCATAATATGGTTAACACAACTATAAGCCAAAAGTATACGTAAACATGCGACTTTGGTGGCGTGTTTGACTATCTGGTATCTCCGAAATTACTATACACTATTGTAAAAGGCTTTACAATATCGATATGGTTAATTCGGCTATATCACAAAATCGACGCACAAATACTAATGCTACACTGAGAGCAAAGTACATGGTATTTATGAAAGACGCCCACGGCAAAAGAGGGGATAGTAAAATCCCGTATAGTTTATTGGCACCGTAATCATAATATGGTTAACACAACTATAAGCGAAAAGTATATCTAAAAATGCAACTTTGGTGGCGTGCTCGACTATCTATTATCCCCGAAATGACTACTAACTATTGTAAAAATATTAACTGAATTAACTATATCGATATTGTAAAGCCTTTCACAGTAGTTAATAGTTATTTCGGGGATACTAGATAATCAAACACACTACCAAAACGGCATGATTAGATAGACGCTTATAGTTGTGTTAACCATATTATGATTGCGGTGTCAATAAACTATAGGGAATTTAACTATGCCCACTTTTACCATGGGCGTTGTTTTTAGAAAATACTATGGACATTTTTCTCAGTGAAAGTTTGTACTATCTATATGGTTAACATTAACACGTGTTGAGTATACATTTTTACAAGATCTTAGGAAAAGTGACTATACGAACACAAATATGGTAATCTTATAGTGAAGACGTAAATCATTTGTGAAACGTGTCAATAAAGTAGAGACAGCGGTAGCACGCTGTGATCAATATATATATATATATACAGGGTGTCCAATAGGAAGTTGCTAAAACTAAATAAGTGTCTCTTCCCTCCATGAATTCAATAGGGGTCCCTTTTTCTAAGGCGCATACCTGAGGCCCCGCAGTTTTATTCCAGCCGTGGTTGAAGCAAGTACGCGCGCGTCAAAATAAGTGAGCTCACCACGGAAGAAAAAGTATATCTTATTGAGTGCTTCTTCTCGAGAGGAAAAATTTATAGTAATGCGTATAGAGGGTTTCGTACTAAGCTTGGAACTCATAGAGTTGCCAGCGAAAACACTCTGAAAAGTTAAGAATTTAATATTTATTCATATTCATCTATCACACAACTTGTGTTTCAATTCAATTAAACTGCATTGAAGTAATTTTACGTTAATTTTTGTAGGATAATCGATAACTTCGTGGAGTATGGTACACTCCAGGACCGTAGGCACGAGTTGCCAGGTCCATCTGTTACGGTGACTACACCAGAGAAGATCAACGAAGTTGAGAATTATTTCAAACAAAATCCAAATGATTCGATTCGGAAAGTTGCTCAAGCATTAAGAATAACCAAATCATCATTACACAACATTTTGAAATATTTTTTAAAGTTTCATCCGTATAAAATAAGCACTCATCAATTGTTAACTGAACATGCTATGACGAAACGCATCAAATTTTGTAACACTATTACGGGAATGTTTGAAGCCGAAGAACTTAATGAGAAAATGATTATTTATTCCGATGAAGCACATTTTTGGATGAATGGGTACGTAAACAAGCAAAATTACCGGTTTTGGGGAACGGAAAATCCCAACATATCGCTAGCGAAGTCCCTTCATCCACAGAAAGTAACGGCATGGGCAGCGATTTCAGTAAAAGGAATTTATTTGCAATTCTTGGAATCTACGGTAACAGGAGAGAGTTACAAACAGCTTTTGGAAACGAAATTCTTCCCTTATGCAAAAAAGAGGGGACTGGTTAAAAATGTTTACTTCATGCAAGATGGAGCGACGCCGCACCGGACTCATGAGGTGTTTGAAGCTATTCATCGCGTATATGGGACTCGAGTAATCGGTCTGGGGTACCCTAAATTTGCTCAAGGCGGACTAGAATGGCCTCCGTACTCACCGGACCTGAACCCTTGTGATTTTTTCTTGTGGGGTTACATCAAAAATCATTGTTACGCTAAAAACCCCAGCACAGTGGAAGAACTGATCGCGGCCATCCAGGAAGTGGTTCGCGGCATTACAAACGATATGTTGGACACAGTTTTTCACAGTTTTCAAAAGAGAATTGATTTTTGTGCACAATATAACGGTTCGCACTTCGAAAATATCTATCATTAATCACTGTACTTTTTCGTTATTTTTATAAGATGTAATAAATTGACATAAAAAATATTTGACTGGGTTTTATTTATGTGCGTTTAAAACTGCTGAGTTTCCTCTATTTAAAGCAATTTCGCTTTTCTGATTCTGTGCACGTGTTTTGACATGACAGCCGATTAGTTTCAGCAACGTCCTATTGGACACCCTGTAGCATTGAACAATCAACGTATGCTTGTAAGATTGTTGGTTGCGGTTAACATATGAGCATAGTTAACGCAACTGCTAAAATATCATAAGCAGTACTATATTTTAGGCAGTAACCATGACTATAAAATATTATTGTCCCCTAAGGGAAATATAAAATATGGTTAAAATATGGTTGAAGTTACCATACATTTCTCTCAGTGTAGGACCAATAATAGGATTACAATGAAGCACTCACCATGATGGACGCGATGATGCTTGGGCGTGTTAAAAATATATTCCAGGATCCCAAGATCATCGATAATCGTCGTGTGTATCCACAATTGATAAATCAAGTTAAATTGATGATGTGCGATATAGTGAGAAGGCGGTATAAAGAATGCGAGCGGCAAATAGAATATCTGAAAGAAAAAAAATACCGTTCCCATAAATACGTTCTGTGTATTTTTAATATATGTTTGAAAAGAATAATCTATGATATCGATTTTGTCGCGACGGATGGTGAATGTTCCTACACCAGTTCGTCCATTGAAACATATACTGTCAACTGATTAATGCAATTATCGGTAGCATATCTGGCAAATAGATAATGCATCTCGTGGAAAAAAGATATTACAATCCAAGCGTCAAGTTTATGCGACGTAAATAAAAACCGCTATGAAATGGTAGCATTTCGTTAAGTGTCCCGAAACTCTTTGATGCTGTCATATATTCGGCAAAAAGTGTTGTACTACGAAGATTAAGATTTCAAGAGATCCTGATTGTAGATATGCGATTGAAATATGTTATCGTTTCTGTGAGTCCAACGTTTAATAAAAATATTCCAACTTTTTCATTTTTATTTTGACAGTGCAGTTACACGAAAACGTGGTGTTATGTTGAACAAAAGATTGAAATATGAGCGGTTTTAGTCCGTTTTGAGAGCAGTGGGCACAAGGGCAGAGCCGTCATGAGGGCAGGAGAATCGCTTTGCAGATGCAGTTTTCGCTTAAGGAAGTAGTCTCGCCAAGGCGTTTTTTTTAAATAGATTTTTGTTTAATTTTGTGGACTCATTCAGGACACTCTTAAGTAATTACCTGCAAAATTGCAAAAAGATTCACCGTTCCGTTTTCGAGATATTGGCAATCAAAGATATCATGGTTTTACACGTGTTCCCGAGTGGAAATATTGTAAGGCTGGCCTGATATTTGATCCGGGCCTGATCAAGTTGTAGTACGGAGGCCTTATTTAAGGCATGCCTTAATTTGCCTGATCCGGCTAGTGTCTTGCGATAGTCAGGCAATTGGATGTACGTTCTCCTCCAGTTGCCTGATCCGGCTAGATTCAGGCGCTAGTCAAGCAACCGGACTTACGGCTTACTTCAATTTGCCTGATTCGGCTAGCTTCAGGCGATCGTCAAGCATTCGGACAGCGTAGGCTACCGAACAATGATAAATTAACTGCGTAGTTTAGTCCAGTGAATGTGATGCCATCGGTGCATATTCAATCAAATCTCTAAGAGAAAGTGTTATTTATTTTCTACATGCATCTACGTGAAAAATGTATTTGATAAATAAAAATTGATATTCAGTTTAAAAAATAAACTATTAGCGTTAATTATAATTTCGTGCCTTTTTCTGTTTTAAATATGCGTGGTATTTTTTATTTCAGGAATAATTAGGATATCCTAAACAGGGCTCCATTACATCATACTGACTAGGCCATGATTTTTCATTTTGATCAAGCCTTACTACATCAAGCTCTGATCAGGCCTTGATTTTGTACCCTGATCAGGCCTTGATTTTTTACCCTGATCAGGCCGAAATCCGGGAAAGTGTCATAAAAATGATCAGGGCTTGATCAAGAATCCTGACCAAGGCCGGAAAAAGAAGTCAGGATGCCTGATCAGGCCTTTATTGTAGCCGGAGCAAGATTTCTACTCGGGTTCTCATGGGGGGCAGTGTAACAATTTCACATTTCACTCAATAACTTCGAAACTTTTCTACAGATTAAAAAAACAAATCTCAATTACAGAGGAACATATGACGAAGTGGGTAAAAGAAAAATCATGAATTTTTACCGTCTAGTTACAGAGATATAGCGAATTAAATAAAGCAATGTCTAGCGACGCTAGCGCCACGAAGCGACTGGAGCAGACTAGAACTAGATTACAGTACTGAGTGCATATCCGTATAAGCAGAGTATCTACGCATTAGTAGCCGGAATGAATAGTCTGATACAAAAGTGAGGGCTAGGTAAACATTATATTAGGCGTTTTCATCATTACTTTATAAGTTTTTACATCCCGATAAGACGTACAACCTACATTATTAAGATATTTCGCAATATTTCGGAGCTTTCATCGATAGACCGGGGAATGCACTTTTCAACGTGGCTGTGGCGAGACTATAACCTCAAACAACTGACATTCCGGATAAGAAGAAAAAAGAGGAACCCTTTTTCGGTCTGTAAAAAAAAAAGAAGTCTTTCCTGCTGATTGGTCAAAGATGCAATAGAACTGGGGCCAAACTTGGCCGCAGGATTTACACCGACTGAACGTGTGATGCATTGACTTATCGGGTCAATTAGATAAGTTGATTCTAGGTTCACTTTTACAAAGGGCACACTTCATTTTTCATTACAAAACTTTATTATTTTTGTATGAAGAACATAAATGTATACGGAAAAATAATAGTTTCGTTCATGACATTTTTCAAGAAAAGTCCTCCATAGTGATGTATTTGAAAAACGGGCATTCAAAGCACTTTTTGAGCTGTTCAGATGACAATTCGTGACAAATTATCTCAGTAAAGCTTTTTTTCCGCATAGACCACGAATACGTAATGAAAAATTGAGAATACTTTTTAAAAAATCGACTTCTGCACAAGGTGGGCCTCGGAACGAAACCTCAAAATTCTATAGCTCACATTTCAAACGTATCTCAACAAAATACCATGTACACCGCTCGCAAACGAAAATAAAAACGAAAGTTCCCAATTTTTACGACAAAATAAAAATCAGATCGAAGCTGGTGACATTTTATTTGACATCAGGCCAGAAAAATTACTTTACTTGAAGAAAGCGTAATTGGTACGCAATACTTACGACGCTACACCAATGTTGCAACACGGACTGCCGCAAGCCAACAACGAGATTGAATTCCTCGCTGCTGTGATGGACCTGATGGTGAGCCCACAAAAAGTGTACCTCTGCAAAATGCAAAGATCCGCAAAAGTTTACGGTCCGTAGATTTCGATCAATAACATTGTCGTTTTTCTGACGTCATGGTTGTTTTTGTTTTTCGTTGGTTGACGGAAGATTAGATAAAACAGGAAAGCCTTAACGCTTGATGACTTCATTAATTGTTGATTAAATCGTCAAGGAATATTAGTGAAGTAGCATCAATCGGTATAACCGATTATCCATAAAATCGAAAGAAAGTGCTTACAAACCGTTTTCTGTGAATGGTAAAAAAGCATAATCTTCTTCGACATCTTCCACTCGATCAATGATAATGAAACATGTAAATGCCAGATGACTAGTATTTTGCGACAAAAATAAAAACAAAATATAAATAGAGCGTTCAGAAGATTATCGATATACAATGTATTTACATTTTGAACCAAATGATTCTCGGGTCCTTGTTTCAGTTATTGGGATGTTGAATAAGTTGTCGTTGTTGTTTTCGTGAAAACTAATGCTTTATTTTTTTTTAATTAGTAAAAAATCTACAGTTATTACACAAAGTGCAACTATTTCATGGCATTGAAAATGTAATCAGACTTTTCGGGTAATAAAAAAAGTACAGGCAAATAATACGAGGTGCCCTCTCTCTCTCTCACTCTTTTATTCACATTCTCACGATCCATCCATCCAAACCAAACCAAACCAAAACAAACCCCGATAAACCCCAACAAACCTCAACAAACCAAAACAAACCTCAACAAACCCAAACCCACCAACATTGTAATTAACACACCAAAATTGAAACTTAAAAATTGTAACCACAAATGACTGCACTACATGTAATGCAGTATTGTTTAACAAAATCACAGGCATTTAGCATGTCGCAGCTCCCCCCACCCTGCTACAACACAGCGGCAGTGGAGTGGGGGTAGCGTTAGTTTCGTGTGACATCTCGCTACATCGGACCCCCTATATACATATTTGAAAGCATTTTCAATGCTAAATCATGTCACTAAAAGTATTGTCCATGGCTAGCCACTACTTCCACTACTAAGTATTGTCCATGGCTAACCACTACTTTTACCCATCTTTCTGGAAGCATTTCAATTCCACGTCGGAAAAACGACACGTCTTTTGAGGCTATCCAAGTGTCGACCCATTTTTTGGCATCTTCATAAGAATGTAAGTGCTGCTCGGCCAGGTCATGTGCCATCGATCGGTATAAATGATAATCGGAAGGGGCAATGTCTGGTGAATACGGCGGGTGAGGTAGGGCTTCCCATTTGAACGTTTCCAAGTAGGCTTTCACCGATTTTGCAACGTATGGCCGAGCGTTGTCATGCTGCAAAATCACTTGGTCGTGTCTCCACTCGTATAGCAGCCGTTTTTCCTTCAATGCTCGGTTCAAACGCATCAATTGTAGTCGATAACGATCTCCCGTGATGGTTTCGTTCGGTTTGAGCAGCTCATAATAAACTACACCCAGCCGATCCCACCTAATGTAGAGCCGAAGCTTGGAAACATGGATATTCGGCTTTGCCGACGATGTTGATGCATGGCCAGGCTTACCCCACGATTTTCTACGCTTGGGGTTATCGTAGTGTATTCATTTTTTATCGCCAGTCACGATGCGATGCAAAAAACCTTTCCTCTTCTGCCGTTGAAACAGCTGTTCACACATGTAAAGACGCCGTTCGACGTCTCTCGGCTTCAACTCGTACGGCACCCAATGTCCTTGCTTTTGAATGATTCCTAATGCTTCCAAACATTTCGAAACTGTTGTGCGATCAACTCCTAATGATTCTACAAGTTCAGCTAGCGTCTGACACGAGTCTTTATGAAGCAATGCCTCCACTTTTCGTCTTCAAACTTTTGCTGCGCGCCAGAGCGTTCTTTATCTTCAACATCAAAATCATTATTTTTGAAGCGTCTAAATCAATCTCTGCATGTTGTTTCCGCCAGTGCATGGTCACCGTAAGCCTCAACAAGAATTTCATGTGCTTCAGCCATCGATCGGTATAAATGATAATCGGAAGGGGCAATGTCTGGTGAATACGGCGGGTGGGGTAGGGCTTCCCATTTGAACGTTTCCAAGTAGGTTTTCATCGGTTTTGCAACATATGGCCGAGCGTTGACATGCTGCAAAATCACTTTGTCGTGTCTCTGCTGGTGTAGCAGCCGTTTTTCCTTCAATGCTCGGTTCAAACGCATCAATTGTAGTCGATAACGAACTCCCGTGATGGTTTCGTTCGGTTTGAGCAGCTCATAATAAATTACACCCAGCCGATCCTACCCAATGTAGAGCCGAAGCTTGGAAACATGGATATTCGGCTTTGCCGACGATGTTGATGCATGGCCGGGCTTAACCTACGATTTTCTACGCTTGGGGTTATCGTAGTGTATTCATTTTTCATCGCCAGTCACGATGCGATGTAAAAAACCTTTCCTCTTCTGCCGTTGAAACAGCTGTTCACACATGTAAAGACGCCGTTCGACGTCTCTCGGCTTCAACTCGTACGGCACCCAATGTCCTTGCTTTTGAATGATTCCTAATGCTTCCAAACATTTCGAAACTGTTGTGCGATCAACTCCTAATGATTCTACAAGTTCAGCTAGCGTCTGACACGAGTCTTTACGCAGTAATGCCTCCAATTTTTCGTCTTCAACCTTTTTCGGTGCGCCAGAGCGTTCTTTATCTATCAAAATCATTATTTTTGAAGCGTCTAAATCAATCTCTGCATGTTGTTTCCGCCAGAGCATCGTCACCGTAAGCCTCAACAAGAATTCCATGTGCTTCAGCCATCGATCGGTATAAATGATAAACGGAAGGGGCAATGTCTGGTGAATACGGCGGGTGAGGTAGGGCTTCCCATTTGAACGTTTCCAAGCAGGCTTTCACCGGTTTTGCAACATATGGCGGAGCGTTGTCATGCTGCAAAATCACTTGGTCGTGTCTCCACTCGTATAGCAGCCGTTTTTCCTTCAATGCTCGGTTCAAACGCATCAATTGTAGTCGATAACGATCTCCCGTGATGGTTTCGTTCGGTTTGAGCAACTCGTAATAAACTACACCCAGCCGATCCCACCCAATGTAGAGCCGACGCTTGGAAACATGGATATTCGGCTTTGCCGACGATGTTGATGCATGGCCGGGTTTACCCCACGATTTTCTACGCTTGGGGTTATCGTAGTGTATTCATTTTTCATCGCCAGTCACAATGCGATGCAAAAAACCTTTCCTCTTCTGCCGTTGAAACAGCTGTTCACACATGTAAAGACGCCGTTCGACGTCTCTCGGCTTCAACTCGTACGGCACCCAATGTCCTTGCTTTTGAATAATTCCTAATGCTTCCAAACATTTCGAAACTGTTGTGCGATCAACTCCTAATGATTCTACAAGTTCAGCTAGCGTCTGACACGAGTCTTTACGAAGTAATGCCTCCAATTTTTCGTCTTCAACCTTTTTCGGCGCGCCAGAGCGTTCTTTATCTTCAACATCAAAATCATTATTTTTGAAGCGTCTAAATCAATCTCTGCATGTTGTTTCCGCCAGAGCATCGTCACCGTAAGCCTCAACAAGAATTCCATGTGCTTCAGCTGCAGATTTTTTTTTTTTGAATAATGTAGTGCAGTAAAATTCGTCGGAAATACTCTCTTTTTGGCACAACAATTTGACATGTTTAACAATATGGAAAAAAAAGTTGTTCACACTTCGGTAAAATGACGTACACTGAATTTCAAGCTTGCCGATAGTACTTCTTTATAGATGCGTTACCATCTTAAACTACAAGCACGCAGTTCTGGTAAGGCAATCTGTTGGAAAACAGCGAGAACTTATTCAACGTCCCAATATCAATAAAGCTTTAAAAAAACGCTAAAAAAGAAAGGAAAAATGTATAAATAGCAATGGAGATTATTTTGAATAAAATATTTTTTATCATTTTCAAACAGACGTGTAATTTTTACAAAAAAATTCCGCTTTCATACTTCTACACCTGGTATGCGGGAGACATAACTTCAAAACGAGTTGACCGATCTTGCTAAAATTGTACACATACACAGAGAGAATTAAATGTTAAAAATTATCGTGCAGTAACGGTAACCAGATGACAACCCTGAAACTTCGCTTATTATTACTGAGTAAAACACAGATTTTCACGAACATAAAATAAAATTTCTTCTTCAGATAGAACATTTTACCAGATTTTTTAGTAAATTTTCATGTGTAACAAAATACGCAAAACTTAAATTTAAAAAATATATAATATCAGCGAAATTTTACTGTGCATTTTATTATTTTATGCCTTTTAAAAATGTCTATAAAAAAGTATCGTCTTTATAACAGTTATTTTAAGATTTATTATAAAATTTAATGAGTGTTATAGGAAAATGTATTGTGCTCTCGGTAAAAATTATCGTGCGCGCTACCCTTCTTGTATAGTAAAATTTTAGCTACGTATTTGAAATTTTCTGTAACGTGAGCTAAAAAAAAACTTGTCGCATACGAATTATTATGCTTTTCTCACTTGTCACCACATTGAAATGTATCACGGTAATTTTTACCGTAAAATTCACGACAAAAATTACTTTTTAATTCTCTCCATGTAACTCAATAACAATATTACCTTGAATTTATACCTATTTGTTTATGGAAATCACTGTTGAAAAGTACTTTTTTTTTTATTGCAAAACAGAACGAAAATATTGTGTAAAACTTTCAATTGTTGTACAGGGTGTCCAATAGGAAGTTGCTAAAACTAAATAAGTGTCTCTTCCCTCCATGAATTCAATTGGGGTTCCCTTTTTCTAAGGCGCATACCTGAGGCCCCGCAGTTTTATTCCAGCCGTGGTTGAAGCAAGTACGCGCGCGTCAAAATGAGTGAGCCCACCACGGAAGAAAAAGTATATCTTATTGAGTGCTTCTTCTCGAGGGGAAAAATTTATAGTAATGCGTATAGAGGGTTTCGTACTAAGTTTGGAACTCATAGAGTTGCCAGCGAAAACACTCTGAAAAGGTAAGAATTTAATATTTATTCATATTCATCTATCACACAACTTGTGTTTCAATTCAATTGAACTGCATTGAAGTAATTTTACGTTAATTTTTGTAGGATAATCGATAACTTCGTGGAGTATGGTACACTCCAGGACCGTAGACACGAGTTGCCAGGTCCATCTGTTACGGTGACTACACCAGAGAAGATCAACGAAGTTGAGAATTATTCCAAACAAAATCCAAATGATTCGATTCGGAAAGCTGCTCAAGCATTAAAAATAACCAAATCATCATTACACAACATTTTGAAATATTTTTTAAAGTTTCATCCGTATAAAATAAGCACTCATCAATTGTTAACTGAACATGCCATGACGAAACGCATCGAATTTTGTAACACTGTTACGGCAATGTTTGAAGCCGAATAACTTAATGAGAAAATGATTATTTATTCCGATGAAGCACATTTTTGGATGAATGGGTACGTAAACAAGCAAAATTACCGGCTTTGGGGAACGGAAAATCCCAACATATCGCTAGCGAAGTCCCTTCATCCACAGAAAATAACGGGATGGGCAGCGATTTCAGTAAAAGTAATTTATTTGCAATTCTTGGAATCTACGGTAACAGGAGAGAGTTACAAAGAGCTTTTGGAAACGAAATTCTTCCCTTATGCAAAAAAGAGGGGACTGGTTAAAAATGTTTACTTCATGCAAGATGGAGCGACGCCGCACCGGACTCATGAGGTGTTTGAAGCTATTCATCGCGTATATGGGATTCGAGTAATCGGTCTGGGGTACCCTAAATTTGCACAAGGCGAACTAGAATGGCCTTCGTACTCACCGGACCTGAACCCTTGTGATTTTTTCTTGTGGGGTTACATTAAAGATCATTGTTACGCTAAAAACCCCAGCACAGTAGAAGAACTGATCGCGGCCATCCAGGAAGTGGTTCGCGGCATTACGAACGATATGTTGGACACAGTTTTTCAAAGTTTTCAAAAGAGAATTGATTTTTGTGCACAATTTAACGGTTCGCACTTCGAAAATATCTATCATTAATCACTGTACTTTTTCGTTATTCTTATAAGATGTAATAAATTGACATAAAAAATATTTGACTGGGTTTTATTTATGTGCGTTTAAAACTGCAGAGTTTCCTCTATTTAAAGCAATTTGGCTTTTCTGATTCTGTGCACGTGTTTTGAAATGACAGCCGATTAGTTTCAGCAACTTCCTATTGGACGCCCTGTACTTCGGAATCGTCGCATTTTTCAAAATTACAACTTTTAAAATGTTTCTTAGGTATAAGTTCAGCATTTGGATGTTGAAATACTAAAAATTCTTGGCTCATATTTTTTCAGATGAATATTTAAGTCGTTGGATTTCCCACAAATGGACAACTGTCGCTCAAATCTTCCTGGAAGATCGCGCCATAACGTTGCCATTTGGCCATATTATTAAGAGAAAACATTTATTCGAACCGTTCAATTGTGTAATAAATTGCACCTAAAGTTTCATAAATGTTTCATTTTGTTCCTGTAAAGAAAAATGATGATAATTGGCTATTTTTTCGTCGTCTAGATGTATTTCCACTCCCCCCCCCCTCAAGAAACGAAAGTAAAATAAAATGGCTTTTGTACTTACAACGTAAAGAGTTGTAAGTATAAATATTAATTAAAAAAAAAAAAAGACGAGATTACCGTGATTCGCTCGATGCACCCAGTAGTAACAGAAATCCACTGCAATCGCTGTGACGTACCAAGTCCATACCGAGTCCCACGGGAGACTCCATAGACGATATTTTTCGTAAAGTAAGATATAAGCGTAATACTCAGCACCACGGAAACATATGCTGAAATGAAATTCCAGTAAATACTAATTACGGGCTACTTTTGCATGTACACGGAGAGAATTAAATGTGAAAAATTACCCGTGCAGTAACGGTAACCAGATGACAATCCTGAAACTTCGCTTATTATTACTAAGTAAAACACAGATTTTCACGAAAATAAAATAAAATTTCTTCTTCAGATAGAAAATTTTACCAAATTTTCTAGTAAATTTTCATATGTAACAAAATACGCAAAACTTAAATTTAAAAAATATATAATATCAGCGAAATTTTACTGTGCATTTTATTATTTTATGCCTTTCAAAAATGTCTATTAAAAAAGTATCGTCTTTATAACAGTTATTTTAAGATTTATTATAAAATTTAATGAGTGTTATAGGAAAATGTATTGTGCTCTTGGTAAAAATTATCGTGCGCGCTACCCTTCTTGTATAGTAAAATTTTAGCTACGTATTTGAAATTTTCTGTAACGTGAGTTAAAAAAAATTTGTCGCATACGAATTATTATGCTTTTCTCACTTGTCACCACATTGAAATATATCACGGTAATTTTTACCGTGAAATTCACGACAAAAATTACTTTTTAATTCTCTCCGTGTATATTTTCGTTCCTAATTGATATAATATTGAGTTTATAAGTAGATGAAAAAATTACAGAGCTGACGGGAATTTTCTTTCCGATTTCTGTGAGAAACAATTATTTGAAATATGCAGATGGAGATATACAATTAGATTTAAAAAAAAACTCTATTCTGGATGGATCGTCAGGCAAAAAATTAGTCCAAAATGGGCGAATCGTGAATTTACAAGTCTAGATCATGTTGTACATGTTTAACCTTAAAAAAAGCTAATTTCATAATAAATTGATATTTAGACACGTTAATTTTCCACTTTTAATAATAATTGAAGTGAAATTCGACGATATCGGCGTGTGCTTGACTGACGTTTTGTCAGTGACTGTACATCTCTTTAAACTGATCGACAAAAAAATTTCTCAATTTTTAAATTTAATTAATACGTTCAGATTATCTTATTATTATCAATAATTATCCAAAAACTCAATATATATTGAGTTTTCCAATGATTGCTATTAATTCATCGTTAAAAAAAGGCAATACTCCTCATTACTTTAATTATTAACCCTTTGAAGCATACATTTTTCCTTACGTGCAATCAGCTCAAAACTTCGTACTCGGAGGTTTTCGGGGTCGCTGATTACAAATCTGCACTCAAAATTTGAAAATTCAAGATGGCGGATCCAATATGGCGGACCACAAATGCAAAAATTGTTTGATGAAAGTAAAAGTTGGTACTCGGGGGTTTTCGGGGTCACTGATTACAAATCTGCACTGAAAATTTGGAAACTCAAGATGGCGGATCCAATATGACGGACCAAAATGCTCAAAGTAGCTTGATGAAGATGAAACTCCATATGCAGGGGTTTTTTGAGTCGTTAAATTCGAATCTCAGTTCAAAATTGAACAATAAAAATGGCAGTTCCAATATAGGATAATGAAACACAAATCTGGCTTGGTCACTGATACTAATCTGAGCTTATAATTTAAAAATAACTGGTGAACTGAAACATAAAATTCTCTTGATGGAGAGGAAACTCAGTGCTTTAAGGTTGTTGAAGTCGCTAATTTTGAAACCAGTCAAAATATATAAATTTAAAAAATTCTAAATTAAAAATTAAAAAAGAAACTCGCTACGTCCTCGCCGTTAGCTCCGGGTAATGCTAAAAGCGTAATTCTATTAGAAATTCAGTATAACAGAATCAACGTATTGAGCAACTCCGATGTTTTAGTAATTCCAGTAAAATCTCCGGTTTTGGTCCGCCATATTGGATTCGCCATTTTGAATTTCTGGATTTTCAGCTCGAATTCGTAATCAGCGAGCCAAAAAACGTCTCTGAATTCATTTTTTGTGTATGGTTTACCTGCTAGATTAGGCACAATTACATTTATTGTCTAAAAAACGTGTTTTTTTTGTACTGTAGTGATGATCAACATCCACTAAGTGCAACATAAGTCCTTAATAGTGATATTGTAGTAACAATTGATCTCCTAACATCCTAAATATACATTTACATTCGTCGTTATGCGCTAAAAAAATTTTTTATTCTAGAAAAATAGAGTGGAAGTAGGTGACATACCAGTATGTCACTATGCTTCAAAGGGTTAAGGGGTTACGTGGGTTTGAAAATTTCATAAAATCGATTTTTTTTCAATTATTTTATTATCTAATAGGTAGGGGAGAGTGGTCCTGAGTCGGCCCACTAAGCTTTTTGTCCGAAAACAGAAGGTAAATCGGATTTCATAGCGCTGCTAAGTGTTTAGTTGCGTACAGCGATCGCTTGCCTACAATCCAATGTCATTTAGGAAGGTGTAGTGTGGCTTTTGGAGTCGCAATGCAGTGCCGAGTGAAAAAGTACATCTTGACCATTTCTCAAAATAGTGTTCCTGACTCGGCACCCCCCCCTGGTCTTGAGCCGGCACCCCATTTTTTTTCACTCGAATGCAGGAAAAAGCGCAGATTCTCTAAATTACGACAGGAAATGGATGAATTTGAACGATTTAGAAGAATAAAACATGCATTTTTTGTCCAATTTTATATGTAAACATGTTTCGAGTACAATGTTGAAAATAAAAAAAATATGAATTTTGGATTGAATGAAGAAAAAAATAATTGAAAAAGAGATGATCACTCGCTATCGTCGTCAGATTCGCAGTACGTGGGGCGTACTGAACTCTGTAGCGAATGCGAACGCAAGTGCAATCCACTTGTGGAGGGCTGCGAAGGCTGGCCTTCTTGTCGTCGTAGTTTATCTTTTGTGTCTTGCGTTTGAAATTGCGTCCCATGACTATAGAGCAAAAACACCGAAAATGCAAAAAAAAAAAAAAATAACAGAAACAATACAAAAAAGCAACAAGATCAAAAAAATTGGTGCCGACTCAGGACCACCTGTTTGATGCCGACTCAAGACCACTACGACTTTCCATCCGTTTCACGTGATTACGCACGCGAACAAATCCGAATGAAAAATCGACAAAACCAATCAATTAGAGCATTGAATAAAGAAACCAATGCACTCACTCATTTCAAATTTTTGAAATATTTACATATCTTTAGCTGCTTCAGAATGAATGACGAAAATAAAATTATGTCACAAACGAAAAATTTAAACGCGCTCACGCTGCGCAGAACAATCTAAACTGACAATTGTAAGCATAATTTACGTCAGTGTTTACCAACATGTCAGACGACAAAATAATTGAGCCGACACGCACTCCATCTCTGAGGAACACCATGGTGCCGGCTCAACCCGCAGTGCCGACTCAGGACCACTCTCCCCTACAATATGTCTAGAATATTCTCCCAAAGTTTTAAGTCAATCGGAGTAAAAGTCTAGGAGAGAGAGAGAGAGCCTTTGGGAATTCCCCCCCCGTTGGGAAAGACCGGCCGGAAGTGACGCAGGTATACGCATTTTTCTCAAAACACTACCCGAGCAGAAATCTAATCAGGCTGCCTGAGGATCCATCAGGGCCGGATCAGGGATCAATAAGGCGCCCTGATCAGGCACGCATGATTTGCGCCGGACAGGGGCCTGAGCAGGGATCAATAAGGCGCCCTGATCAGGCACGCCTCATTTGCGCCGGATAGAAGCCTTATCAGGTATCAATAAGGCGCCCTGATAAGGCACGCATGATTTGCGCCGGACAGATTGGGACGGTCATCGCCAAAACCGGAACAAAAACTAAACGATCAAGTCAAGTAAAATAAAAACTTAAACTTTAAAAAAATGTTTTCATATGTTTCATATTTTTAATAACGTTAGTAAACTTGATAACGTGTAACTGCGATAATAATTTAATAAATGTTGATCTATTTTTGAACAAAAAATTAATCAAATGATTGAGCCAGATGACACGCATGTCTCAGGCTGGATGAGGCACCTGATCCGGGCCAGATAAGTTGCTTGATCCGAGCCAGATATAGTGCCTAATCCGAGCCTGGTAAGGTGCCTGATCCGGGCCTGATAAAGCGCCTGATCAGAGCCTGATAAGGTGCCTGATCCGGGCCTGAATTTGCAAAAGCGTTACATCCCTGATCAGGGCCGGACTAAATTTGCCTGATCCGGCCCGGATTTGCTATTGTGGCAGCCTGATCCGGTCCGGATTTCACCCTGAACAAATTTCTGCTCGGGTATTTTTGAAGTCGGTGGGCACGATTTCTCAAAAAACTAATGCACCGATCTTATTGAAATTTTCCACACTTCTTCAAAATAGCATTGACTAGTGATTGAACGAAGATTTGTTTGTTTTTTTTTCGATTGCAACTAATTTTACAAGGCTACACGGAGAGAATTAAATGTTAAAAATTACCGTGCAGGTAACCCGATGACAACTCTGAAACTTCGCTTATTATTACTGAGTAAAGCACAGATTTTCACGAAAATAAAATAAAATTTTCTTCTTCAGATAGAAAATTTTACCAGATTTTCCAATAAATTTTGATGTGTAACAAAATACGCAAAAATTAAATTTAAAAAATATATAATATCAGCGAAATTTTACTGTGCATTTTATTATTTTATGCCTTTCAAAAATGTCTATAAAAAAGTATCGTCTTTATAACAATTATTTTAAGATTTATTATAAAGATTTAATGAGTGTTATAGGAAAATGTATTGTGCTCTCGGTAAAAATTATCGTGCGCGCTACCCTTCTTGTGTAGTCAAATTTTAGCTACACGGGGAGAATTAAAAAGTAATTTTTGTCGTGAATTTCACGGTAAAAATTACCGTGATATATTTCAATGTAGTAACAAGTGAGAAAAGCATAATAATTCGTATGCGACAAGTTTTTTTTTAACTCACGTTACAGAAAATTTCAAATAAGTAGCTAAAATTTTGCTATACAAGAAGGATAGCGCGCACGATAATTTTTACCGAGAGCACAATACATTTTCCTATAAAACTCATTAAATTTTATAATAAATCTTAAAATAACTGTTATAAAGACGATACTTTTTTATAGACATTTTTGAAAGGCATAAAATAATAAAATGCACAGTAAAATTTCGCTGATATTATATTAGGTGTGTGAATTAATTTTTACAGTTTTTTTTTCCATACTTGCGGTTTATTAAAAAATAGACAATACCGTGTTTAATCCGGGTAATATCCCCCGTTGCTTTCTACAACCTTCTGCCACCGATCTGGTAGCATACAGATACCATCACGATAGAAGCTGGCTGGTTTCGAGGCGATAAAGTCATCGACGAATTTCCTAATATCTTCGACTTCTCGAAAGTGGTTCCCTCTTAAGCTGTGCGCCATTGACCGAAATAGGTGATAGTTGGATGGGGCCAATTCCGGTGAATATGCCGGATGAAGAAGAACTTCCCAGCCCAGGTTTAAAATAGTTGTTTGGGTCGTACGAGCAACGTGAGGTCGAGCGTGTTATCATGCAGGAGAATGACTTTTCGCCTTCCGTGTTCTGTGAATGGCCTTTTTTGCTCAATTGCTTCGCTTAAACGATTTAATTGATCACTATATCGTTCTGTAGTGATCGTCTGACCCGATTCTAGAAGTTCATAATAAAGAACACCCTTTATGTCCCACCAGATACACAAAAGCATTTTTTTGACGTTCATTTGCAGTTTGGGAGTTGATGTTGTTGGTTCTCCAGGGTCTACCCATGATTTATTCCGCTTGGCATTCTCATAAAGGATCCATTTTTCATCCCCCGTCACGATTTTCCAGAGAAAGTTCTTCCTTCGTTGTTTGCTAACCAACCAAAGACACGTGATCATCCGTTGTCCGAGATTATATTCGGTAAGTTCATGTGGGACCCATTTCCCGATCTTCTGAATTTTTCCCATCGCGTGTAACCTCTTGGCAACGGTTGAACGATCAACTCCTAGTTGGGCTGCAAGTTCTTCTTCTGTCTGTGAAGAATTTTGGACCAGTAAAGTTTCCAAATCGTCGTCCGAAAATTTTTCAGGTTGTCCAGTACGCGCACGGTCACTGAGTTCGAAATCATTGTTTCTAAAACGTTTAAACCAATAATTGCATGTTTCGTATGACACAATACTCTTCCCGAACACAGAACAAATTGACTCCCACGCTCTGGTGGCACTTTTTCCTTGTTGGAATTCGTAAAGGATGCAGTGGCGAATGTGCAGCTTATCGGTTGCCATTGTTCTTGCTACTTTATTTTAAGGTTATGATGCTCGCCCAATAAATTCATACAGCGTCTTGAACGGGGCTATGTCAATACTTTAAAATCCTAAAAGGACATTGAAATATTTCAACTTGAAAGAGGATTTCCAGCCTGCTAGAAAAATCTGTAAAAATTAATTCACACACCTAATATATTCTTCAAATTTAAGTTTTGCGTATTTTGTTACACATGAAAATTTACTAGAAAATCTGGTAAAATTTTCTATCTGAAGAAGAAATTTTATTTTATTTTCGTGAAAATCTGTTACTCAGTAATAATAAGCGAAGTTTCAGGGTCGTCATCTGCTTACCGTTACTGCACGGTAATTTTTGACATTTAATTCTCTCCCTACGTACGTATTTGAAATTTTCTGTAACGTGAGTTAAAAAAAAAACTTGTCGCATGCGAATTATGCTTTTCTCACTTGTTACCACATTGAAATATATCACGGCAATTTTTACCGTGAAATTCACGAGAAAAATTACTTTTTAATTCCCTTCGTCTATACTTAGTGTAAATTGTACGAAAAATTGAACTATTTTGCATGCAACTCTGACAAAAATTCAAATTTCAATTTTTTTTTTACAATTTTTCGTTCAATCGCGAGCTATACTTATCTGCTAATAGAAAAAATTTGGTTTTTTAATTTCAGATAAAGCTATCATGAGTTAGCCTGACCACCACGAGGACACTTTTTTTTTAGGCGCTTCCGGAAACCAGGTCTCACCGGCTGAAGTTCCCAAATTTTTGGATGAAATTTTTTTTTTAATATTATTGAAACGCTGCTCTTTTATGTGCTTAATATTTTGAATAAAATAATTTTTATATTATATTTAAAAAAAAATAGAGAAAATATGCTTTTTTTGGCTTCGAAACCCACGTAAGCCCTTAAGTAAAAAATTCGAAAATAATTCATGTATTATTATTCTATCAAGAACTATCATTCCTCAAATTTTCAAGAATTTCAGCGATTTTTTAATATCCATCCAGTAATACTTGAGGTATTACTATTGAAAAAAAAACGATACATTTGATTGAAGAAACTTGCCATTTGAGTAAAAAAAAAACAAGGATTGACGATCACACACTGAGCAATCACAACAATATATAGATCGTCGAGAATATCGTGAGTGTACTTTTTAAAATATACGCTACGGTGACGTACAACTGTAATGTTATAAGAGCTGATGTTGCGAATTCAAACAGCAATGAAGAGGTGGCGATGACGATATAACTATGCAAATATTATAATAGTCTTCGTATGCTGAATTTAACTGCAGAGCGGTACCTACGCTTACCGTCCAGATTCTTGAAATATCCAGTGGGAAAGCGACGTGACGTGATCGTTGAGACGAAAAGAGTTCTCTTTTTTAGCGTACAGTATCACGTTTTCCAGAATAATGAGGAGGAAGAAAGACAGCCAGACCTGCGGTATCAATGAAATAGACTCGCCGATTGGCTTTTGTCTTACAAATTCGAACGAATTACAATGCTCACATTGAGGCCTTATATACGCGAATTTCAAAATTTTTCCTTTTTTTTTTTTAATTTTTGATTCCATTAGCCTGAACGGTTAGGAATATTTTAAGCTTTACAGAATTGAAAAATTCGAAAAATTGTTCAAGTTACAGCATTTAGCATTTATAATAGATACCGCGTGGCGCGCCCGACCGCCAAACTTCAAAGCCGTTTTCTCCACGATTCACTTTTTCGAACCTTGTGAAAGTTCTAACTGTTGAACGAAGGTTCAGATCGCTTTGAAATTTTTACAGCATATTCTTAGTATCATCACCCGTCGTGTGAACCAGAGAAACAAAAATTTCAATGACACAAAAAAAAATATAAAAAATAAAATACCGACGGAAAATTGAGAAAAAAAATTTTAAGTTTCGAATTTTTATTATAATAATTTTTTTTAAATAATATTGTTGGTTCACACTGAAGATACATTCATTATGCAATTATAAATATGTTCATTTTTTTCAGACACCCACATCGATGTCGAGAACTTTCACCGTCAACGCGCGCGCAAAAAAAAAAAACATTGCTTTATTATGTTATATCTCCGCCATTTGTTAATATTTCTGATTTTTTTTTTTTACATATTATATATATTTTTACATATTATATAATATTTTTTTTTACATATATTTATATATATTTTTTTTTACATATTACATATTTTTTAAATATTTATATATATTTTTTTTACATATGCATATATATTATGCAACCATGTGCATAAATGATCTGTAAAAAAAATGTTGTTAATATATGCGTCATTTTTTTTAATCGCGTATATAAGGCCTTAAGTCATGAATTGTAAAAAAAAAAAGATTGAACATGATACAAAAGCGAACGAATAGCATTTATTTACTATCTGGCTTATTTATATATATATTTATATACTAACTGGCTTACCCAAAAATTATCATACGATTGTTTTATTATTTTAATATGAATAAGTATGTATGAAGCGTACAATGTTGAGTCAATAATAAGCAGATAAAATAAAAACAAAATTTAATCACATAGCAAATTATTTATTATTATTTTAAAAAAATTAATTATTAATACTGATCGATGAAAAATGGTATTATGGTATTTGTAGTTTTTTTTTTTTTTCACGCCATGGGCAATCTTATGGACTTTCCATTATTATTATTTTGTTACAGGGTGAAATTTCTCACTATTCAAAACGAAAAAGAATTGAGCACTCTGGCCTCGGCGGAAAATGAAAACATTTTGCACCCAATACTGTTTCGGATATGTAAAAAATTCTATCGTAAGATATAGTGAACCTTCGTAACGTTACATATACAGGGTGAGTCGCACAAAGTGTTACAGAGCAATAGCACTCAGGCTATTGATCGTATCCAAAAATGTTTCAGACAAAAGTTTCAGTGTTCGAGAAAGGCCGTCATACCGGACCACCCTAATTTTTTATCGGTGGAGGCGCTGAAGCTACGCCAGGGTCAACTCCACTTTTTTAAATGGAACCATGTATTTTTTTTTCGATGACGTTATTACCGATATTAAGACGAATTCAGCGACCTACAACACGAGGTCATTCTAGTCACGCAAAGTATGAAAATAGTCGAAAAATCGAAAAATATCGGAATAATCACTTTCAAAGGATCCAATAACCTTGGTTTGGGTCTACCCCAGCCCCCTGGCACTCAGCTCACTGGCTTGTCTCTCGATGACGCCAGCCGCTACGTGGCGCTGACAGTACTCCGCGCCGTCCGTGCTGTAGCATCAGACCCACGGTCTTACATACAGGTCTGGAAACTCTGCCAGAATTCGCATGGTGGGGGTAGGCCGCTTACGGACGAAAATATTCGTTGAGAATTGACACTACGCGGCGCTGAAATCTTGCCCCCAGTTGAACATAACCACCAAAAATAATTTTGTAAACAAAAGCGACTCATTAGTGGATTTCCTGTGCTATTGACTTATCGAAAGTGAAAAAATGCTGAGAATCTGTGTTGTGCCGGGTTGCAAAACTGGAAGCAGAATTGAATTATCGAAGCACTCGTTATTTCGCGTGTTGTAATAATAAAATGCGACGTGGTATAAATGATTTCATCATTTTGTTATTTACCCATAGTTCGAAACCTTTACCAACGACCAAAAAACCGATAAAAAAATAAAAACATTTATTTAAAAATTAATTAGAATTTTTATTTGAGAGAAAGAAAATAATGACATACAAAAACAATACGATGTGTATAAATAATTAATACATAACCAGAAACCTATGCAAATGCAAAAAAAAGCCCACTCTTCGGGGATCGAATTCGGCTCCTTCAAAACGGTACCTCAGCACCCTATCCGTGAGACTACGATTATCTTTACATGAATAAGACAGTTTTCTAATATTTAAGTTATAGCCACGCTTGGGGTTTAATTAGATTTGGCGGCTTGTTGGGTTGGTTCACCGCTTAATTTTATTCATTATAATTAGCTATATTGGTAGATATACCACCAATATATATATATATATATATACTGCAGAACCAAAAATTGAAATGAGGTGTTACGGAGACAGGCAGATGCAGAGTATTGCGGCGATTAGCTCTGTCTTTTTTCAATACCTCCGTCTGCCCCCGTACCACACTTCGCCGCCAACTCTTTTAAGATAGCAGCGCTCCTAGCGGCCAGTGCATTAAAAAATTTTCGTCAGTAAGCGATCCCCCTCATCCGACGGAGTTTTCAGACCTGTATGTAAGACCGTGATCAGACCCATCAGCCGCATCAGCCGGTTAACCTCCCATGGCCTTCACGGCCGGCGAGGGGTTCGGGCAGGGGAGTAGAGGCGCGGAAGCATGCCAGCGCCGCGCAGTGCGAACTAACTACGGCGCATAGAACAAAGACAGGTTCCCTGTAGGAAATCATAGGAGTGTCAGGGGGCTGGTCTACCTACGGAAGATGCTCGAAGTGATGACCCTCGTCTTGTAAGCACTTGTTTGATCGCTGTTTTCATTTCTTACGATACCAATGTTTCTTATCGGCAGCAAGTGGCAGCAAGTGACATGCAACACGACCGTGCACCATCCCATTGTGCTCTGTGTTCAAGACAAGTGATGAATGTGATTTTTGGTGAAAAGTGGATAGGACGAGGCGACCCTGTAGCTTGGCCACCTCGTTCGCCAGATCTAACATCACCAGATTACTTTTTATGGGGTTTTGTCAAAGAACGCGTAATGGCGGTAGCACGCTACCACGCCTGACGACATGAAAGAAAGAATACGCCGAGGATGTACCGAAATTACACCACAAATGTTGGCTGAAGTTAGACGGTCTTTTCATCAGCGAATTAACAAGTACTTACAAGTCGAGGGTCATCACTTCGAGCATCTTCTGTAGGTAGACCCAAACCAAGGTTAGTGGATCCTTTGAAAGTGATTATTCCGATATTTTTCGATTTTTCGACTATTTTCATACTTTGCGTGACTAGAATGACCTCGTGTTGTAGGTCGCTGAATTCGTCTTAAAATCGGTAAGAATGTCATCGAGAAAAAAAAATACATGGTTCCATTTAAAAAAGTGGAGTTGACCTTGACGTAGCTTCAGCGCCTCCACCGATAAAAAAAAATAGGGTGGTCCAGTATGACGGCCTTCTCGAACACTGAAACTTTTGTCCGAAACATTTTTGGATATGATCAATAGTTTGAGTGCTATTGCTCTGTAACACTTTGTGTGCCTCACCCTGTATACAGGGTGGACCACGCAACGTGTGCACCTCTTTTACGACCAAAATATGCGTTGCACAAAAAAATGTTTTATACAAAAGTTACATGGTTTATGAGGCTACACTATGTGGTGCATTTATTTTTTTTATAGGTGGAGGCACTTCGAAGATTTGAAGGTCAACTTTATTTTTTCAAATGGAATGCTATATTTTTTATAGCGTAATATGATAGAGTATCGAATTCTGAGTAAAAAAGTATAGACCTTTATTAGCCCTAGAGTTAATAGCTAACGAGTAATTTCACTTTATTACTTTAAAATTTTCTTCACGTAATACTGGATTACAATCATTCAGAAGATCGTGAATCATGATAAGTGTGTGTGTGATGTGGTAAATGTGTTCATATTGATAAACACTGCGATGTAAACACTGCAATTCAGAAATTTGTAGTAGATTTGAATCTCCAACTTGATATTACGTGAAGAAAATTTTAAAGTAATAAAGTGAAATTACTCGTTAGCTATTAACTCTAGGGCTAATAAAGGTCTATACTTTTTTACTCAGAATTCGATACTCTATCATATTACGCTATAAAAAATATAGCATTCCATTTGAAAAAATTAAGTTGACCTTCAAATCTTCGAAGCGCCTCCACCTATAAAAAAAATAAATGCACCACACAGTGTAGCCTTACGAACCATGTAACTTTTGTATAAAACATTTTTTTGTGCAACGCATATTTTGGTCGTAAAAGAGGTGCACACGTTGCGTGGTCCACCCTGTATATATTTCATTTCAGGAATAAGAATTCGCTCGTCGTGTATTTTTTTCGTACGTGTCTTGGAAAATTGTCACGATGCCGTGCATTTGCGTT
The DNA here is from genome assembly GCA_963932345.1 of Ophion ventricosus. Classification (NCBI taxonomy): domain Eukaryota; kingdom Metazoa; phylum Arthropoda; class Insecta; order Hymenoptera; family Ichneumonidae; genus Ophion; species Ophion ventricosus. The sequence continues at coordinate 25,639,280 of OZ010719.1, forward strand.
AATCATCAAAGTTATCGCAACGTCGGCGTGACTCAGGGCAATAACTCTACTATTCAACTTGTCAACGTTGTTTACAAGTGAAAAATGTTACTTTCGAAGAAAAAAAAAAAAAAAACCGATGAAGCATCAGTTCTTGAACATTTTCGACAATGGAAATTACGTCACGCAACAATTTTCAACTCGACTGTTTTTTTTCTTCTTTGCAACGATATTGATTTTTCGAGATACCGATATGAGCGATAAAATTCCAACTGATTAGACGTTATCGATAAAATAAAAGTTATAGATAGAATAAAAGTTATGAATAAAATAAAAGGTATAAATAATATAAAATTCCAACTGATTAGACGTTACCATATGTAGGTAACGATGTAGTAGGAATACTACGTTCGTTTCAGCGAAAAATGAATACAATCGGCGAAATCGAACACAGTTTCTCATGAAAAAAAAAAAAACGTGTATTGCACTGGAATTTCAACGTCAACGATTGCAGTTCAAATGTTTTTAAGAGATATGAACTTTGATCAAATTCATGAATTTACGTGCGAAACTTTACTTGAGTTGTATTAAACATATTTTTTTCCTTTTGAAGCTGTGCTTATGTGCAAAATTTAAAGACGATTGAGCAAACACACAAAAAGTTAGACAATAAATAATTTAACGTGCACTCTTATGACAAACAGCACTTTCTACGATATTTTTACTATGAAAATATACAGGGTGTCCAATAGGAAGTTGCTAAAACTAAATAAGTGTCTCTTCCCTCCATGAATTCAATAGGGGTCCCTTTTTCTAAGGCGCATACCTGAGGCCCCGCAGTTTTATTCCAGCCGTGGTTGAAGCAAGTACGCGCGCGTCAAAATGAGTGAGCTCACCACGGAAGAAAAAGTATATCTTATTGAGTGCTTCTTCTCGAGGGGAAACATTTATAGTAATGCGTATAGAGGGTTTCGTACTAAGTTTGGAACTCATAGAGTTGCCAGCGAAAACACTCTGAAAAGGTAAGAATTTAATATTTATTCATATTCGTCTATCACACAACTTGTGTTTCAATTCAATTAAACTGCATTGAAGTAATTTTACGTTAATTTTTGTAGGATAATCGATAACTTCGTGGAGTATGGTACACTCCAGGACCGTAGACACGAGTTGCCAGGTCCATCTGTTACGGTGACTACATCAGAGAAGATCAACGAAGTTGAGAATTATTTCAAACAAAATCCAAATGATTCGATTCGGAAAGTTGCTCAAGCATTAAAAATAACCAAATCATCATTGCACAACATTTTGAAATATTTTTTAAAGTTTCATCCGTATAAAATAAGCACTCATCAATTGTTAACTGAACATGCCATGACGAAACGCATCGAATTTTGTAACACTATTACGGGAATGTTTGAAGCCGAAGAACTTAATGAGAAAATGATTATTTATTCCGATGAAGCACATTTTTGGATGAATGGGTACGTAAACAAGCAAAATTGCCGGTTTTGAGGAACGGAAAATCCCAACATATCGCTAGCGAAGTCCCTTCATCCACAGAAAGTAACGGCATGGGCAGCGATTTCAGTAAAAGGAATTTATTTGCAATTCTTGGAATCTACGGTAACAGGAGAGAGAGTTACAAACAGCTTTTGGAAACGAAATTCTTCCCTTATGCAAAAAAGAGGGGACTGGTTAAAAATGTTTACTTCATGCAAGATGGAGCGACGCCGCACCGGACTCATGAGGTGTTTGAAGCTATTCATCGCGTATATGGGACTCGAGTAATCGGTCTGGGGTACCCTAAATTTGCTCAAGGCGGACTAGAATGGCCTCCGTACTCACCGGACCTGAACCCTTGTGATTTTTTCCTGTGGGGTTACATTAAAGATCATTGTTACGCTAAAAACCCCAGCACAGTAGAAGAACTGATCGCGGCCATCCAGGAAGTGATTCGCGGCATTACGAACGATATGTTGGACACAGTTTTTCAAAGTTTTCAAAAGAGAATTGATTTTTGTGCACAATTTAACGGTTCGCACTTCGAAAATATCTATCATTAATCATTGTACTTTTTCGTTATTTTTATAAGATGTAATAAATTGACATAAAAAATATTTGATTGGGTTTTATTTATGTGCGTTTAAAACTGCAGAGTTTCCTCTATTTAAAGCAATTTGGCTTTTCTGATTCTGTGCACGTGTTTTGAAATGACAGCCGATTAGTTTCAGCAACTTCCTATTGGACACCCTGTAGATAAAATCATAGTAACGAGTTGTACATTTTTCCACGTGTATACAATAAATTCAAGAATCTATTTTCAAAATGTTGTACGCCTGGTCAAAGTAATTACGGTAATATTTAATTAAAACCGAAAATACCGGAACCCAAACGAATCCAAACAGTTCAGAAATATTATTTTCCTTGAGTCATAAGCTCGTTAAATGTAATTTCAGAAATTTTAAATTTCTGTTTTTTTTTCGTTTCCAATAGATTCCGGTGTAATTCGCGTCCAAAAGTTTTTTTCTGACTTGGACGAAATATAACGATTTTTCAAGTTTTCCATTTGCTTTCATTCGAATAACATTTATGCGTATGATTTAATGCAATTTTCTACTATATATAATTATTCGGAACAAGTTTACATAAAATTATCATGGTTAAAAGAGGGAAAATATTTCACAATACTTCTGACAGTGACGATACCTACCATACATCCTTAAATCCTTACAAAGACCAGCACAATGTTGCCAGAATGAAAGTGCTACATTTGTTTTTTTTTTATTTTTAATTATACGGTTTGGAGTACTCCCAACAAATTCGGTCTTTTGAAATTCAGTTAAATTTTTTTTGTTTTATAAATCCGGTATACCACTCAGAGCAAATTTCTCAGTAGATTGTCTTTCCCTTTGTAATTATTTACACCGCGTATATAAAAAAGCATCGCAGACTCAGATGTTAGGAAAAATTGTAAGAGCTGCACGGATGTAATCATGAAAAAGTGGATGAAATGTTGCATTTTGAAATATTAGCCAATGTTAATAACACCAGAGAAAAAAAAAATCAGCATCACGCATCTTTTGGAGCATTAGTAGTACATAGTCATCGTGTCATATTTTATATTTAACAGGATAATTAAGGTAATTCGGTCGAGTTTGGCCGAAGTCAAATTTCATCCGTAATTTAGATTTATTTACGTACAATTTAACCATACAAAAGCTATGATAAATTAAATTGTTGCATAACAAAATATTATAAGCTTCTTTTAGGCGTGTAAATGATAAGTTAATAATTAATACCCGGAATAGACGAAAAAGTTGACTACCGAAAAAGTCGACTAACGAAAAAGACTCAACTTGACTACCTCTCTACGCGTTAGGGAGCGAACTAACCTAACCTTACGCATAAGGTACTAGATTGCATTCACGAGTTTTGTTGTAAAGAAAATGGAACGGGTGCGTGCTTCAACAGGCCGCTTTGCATCCTTTTTTTTTAACATAAGATGTCCGAGAAGAAACATAAAAACATAATACGTGTATTTGTATATTTGTGTCATAAAGCCTAAGAGTTTTTATCTAAGTCTGTATCTAAGTATTTTACAAGATTTATGTCCTATCAAGACTCTTGAGACGGTTGGAATGTTCCCGCTACAGAAAAAAAAATAAAACTCTGCTTCCATTTGAATGTTGTTATACATATATTATATGTATATAATATATTTTATATGTTACATATATTATATATGAACCAATTGTTCCTTGTTTACTTCATACTTGCTTTACATTTGCTTGTGTTAGACAATATTCATGGAATATACTCTGCTTACGTGAAATGTTACACTCGACCAAATTCAAATAAAGCGCGCGCGACTGCGCCGCCATGTTTTTTTCCCTAGTAACTTCTGCTAGCGAGAGAGATCCGGTGTATGACAAGGACAGAGGCCGCGGACTCGCATTAATTATTGAAATAACAAAAAACCCTGTGGTAAATCGACTAAAATCGTTGGTAAATATGTTTTATAGATATCAACCATTATAGTGGTAAGTTTTTTTTTTGGCCCCTCAAACGATTAATTTTTCGTGTATATTGAAATTTCGATAGTTGGCGTGTCATCTGAGCCTTATGCCCTATAAGAGCAATGTAAAGTTATTTATTAATTACACCCAAACTAGATGGTAAATTAACTTAAAATTTTGCAGACATGTAGAGCAAGGTCAACTCTTTCGATTAAATTTAAAAAAACAGGGTCTTAAACGTGAACCTCAATTCTACCGAACTACCTTAATACATCAGAGATCGTAATGTATAGTGTACTGTATACTCCAGCTCCAAAAAAATCAAAACGTCTCACCTCTCCTACATGGAGTAGCATATTTCCTTTATCACCATAAATAACATAGTTTGTGAACTTGCTCCAAGTATCAATGACAAAAAATGTAGCATTCCGAATATTTATCATACCTTGCGGACTCGGACTCCCCTTAAGGAAAATTGAGTTGATTCAACGTTTTTTTTTTTATTTTTTTTTTTCTTCATCTTTACTAATGTATTCATTGACTCAACGAGAT